>VZTO01006803.1:6222-19121 GCA_013400615.1 Syrrhaptes paradoxus
TCTTGTAGCTGTTGACTCTCAGCCTCATTCTGTACCACAAAAGCATGTAGGAATTTTGCTAATTTTTCCTTAATTGGAACTTCTGACTGCCATGACTCCATGCCAGAAATATAAATTTGAAACACGGAAGCAAAAAAAAAGAGCTTTGTTAGGCCATTGGGTAAGTGATGAGACACTTTGTGTTCCCAAAGGCCTGGCTTTCTCAGGTCTCCAAAACTAGAAGATGGAGTGTACAGGAGAAAGAGGAAATAGAGAGGTGGAAAACTGATAGTTAACAGAAAGATTTTTAATTTCCTTTGTGTGTACATGGAGTATGAAATTAAATAATTTAAACAATTGCTACCACCACGGAATTTGAGTCGTGATACTGGAAAGATGGCTGAGTCATCAGCGAAACGATTCTTGATATGGTCAAAGTTGTATCAATATGACAAAAAATCCCTCTCCCCCAGAATTTTAAGATCATTATTTGAGTAAAGAGTGCAAAGAATATGTGTTAAAGCAGTTTTACTGGTTTCCCTCTTGACTAAAGCTTTGGCTGTTCATGCAGAGAGACTTAAGATGAGAGACGCCTCTTTTCTGGGCTAGGAGTGTGCACTGACACGAGACATTAAAGGGTGAAATTTGTGTATAGGGAAAAAAACTCCTAAGTGCGAACTTACTTTCCTCCTGCCTCCCTTTTGTGACATACATAAGAGACAGAAACTGGACCAAATAACCATGTTTTCAGAGATAGGGAGCTTTGTTCACCTCCTTTCTCTCATTACACAATGCTGAATTTGTATTGGCAGTTATGTGAGAGGTGGAGAAGTGGAAGTCAGTCCCGTTAGCTACTGAGTGCTGTGGTTCTCCTCCAAGAAGAGCACAGGTTTAACATTAAGCTCCTATTGACTTCAGTCAGATTATTTAAGGGCTTAAAGTTATGACTTGCTTAAGTACTAAAATGTGTCTCAAGCACTCAGCTCCTTCTAGGACTGAACCCACTGTTTAAATGTAGGTGGACAAAGAAATCAGTGGATAGTGGCAACTGGTTTTTTTTCTACAGAGCTTCATTTATGCACCAATTCTGACTTTCTTTTTGTTTGTTTCCCTAGGTGCCACTACTGCAAATCATCATGTCATGTGTCTTCTCTGCGCATTCCTTATGCCTGTAAACTCTTATTCCAAGAACTGCAGTCAATGAACATTATACCTAGGCTAAAACTAGCTAAGTACAATGAATGAACAAGAGGAAAAAGATGGAAAAAAATACTTTACAGAAATTGAAATCCAGCATATACAACTAGAAGATTTTTTTCATGAATGGGAAGAACTCAAAAACCTGAGTGGGTAAAAGGGAGGTGCAAGACAGTGTAAAATCTTTCTTGCATATGCTACCTGTTTTTAAGTTGACAGGGGCGACTCTGTCAGTAGAATACAGTAGAAGCGGTTCCAAAAGCCTTGATTAGTCTGAGTGAACAGGACATGTGGGAATTGTGGAATACGGCCANGCTTTCAGAGCAGTCCTTGCAGGTTTTCAGAGACCCCAGGAAGTGAGGGCTCCTTGAAGAAAATTAGGAATTTGACCTTTAGAAATAGTACTACATTTTATTTTTAAGGTGTGGTTAATATATTTAGTATTTTGAAGTTTCTAACAAAGCTTAGTAGCTCTTTTTAAATAACTGTGAAAGAAACCACTCTCTAGGAGCCAGACATTCTTGCAATGTGATTCTGTGAAAAGCTGTCTGATGTGTGAGAGTAATCAATAAGTGGTCGTTTCTGCTAAATGGTATTCTGTGCCTACCAGTAGCTGAAGCAAGTGGCCCTATAATGAGTATCACAGTAGAGACCAAGTCATTAAGAGAAACTTCCAAACTGGCCGTTTCAGTGATTCTGGCATTAATAAGACATTGCTGCAAGATACCTTCTAGAAACATATTGTTTGGTGGCTAGCATTAAGGGCACTCATCTTAAGGAAGATGAGCTGTTCCTCCAAGACCAGGACTAACCAATGGATATATTTTTCTTCAAGACTGTAACACCCATTCAGTGTTGGGGCCTTAACTGATACTTTTGGAGAGGAAGGGGACTGTTGCGGCAGTGACAGAATTTGTCCCCATAAAAAATACAGTAGAAACTTACTGTGACATATCAGTTTTATGCAAATTTTATAACTTTGCTGTTGTACAAGTGCTTAGGGGCAGGACTCCACTGAATGCAATGAGCGGAATTTGGTCCTTTTTGATGATAAAATGAGAAGTTATTCCTATCCTTAGAGTCTGAGCATTTTAAAATATACATGAAGAAAAATTGTGTTTCTGGTCCGGATTCAGCTTTGGCACAGTTGCTCTTTCCTGTCCAGTTTAGTATCAATTCTAGTACCAAATGGTCTTTTAAGTACTTCAGTTTCC
This sequence comes from Syrrhaptes paradoxus, assembly GCA_013400615.1. Classification (NCBI taxonomy): domain Eukaryota; kingdom Metazoa; phylum Chordata; class Aves; order Pterocliformes; family Pteroclidae; genus Syrrhaptes; species Syrrhaptes paradoxus. The sequence goes on from VZTO01006803.1 coordinate 8,613, forward strand.
GTGATCTCTGTTCGACAGAGCTTTGTGCTTATTGCACCTTAGCCTTTCTGGGTGCTCCACGTCCAGGTACAAAGCAGGCCCAAAATGCCGTAGCTTTGAGCTGCCTGTAGTTGGTAGTCCCAGCTCCTCAGTCCCTAGTAGCTGTTATCAGATGCCAGACATCTGCTCATAGCAGAAAAGTTGTGGCTCATCAGGCTTCCAGGGTTTGCGGGGCTTCTTCTGTTGAGAGCAATTGCTGGCTATGTTATCATCAGAAAATGGCTTCTGCTTAGGTCACTTTCTCCCACCATAAAATATACCTACCCCTATAAATTTGGACTAGGGGAGTAGTTATAAATCTGCAGTATAGGTCTGTTCTGTTTTAAAGGCATGCTAGCTGTAACATTTTCCCTGTGTAACATCTCTACAGGAGAAACCTGTTCAGGGAAACACCTAGTTCAGTCTATTGCCTTCTTACTGCCTACAGTCAGATTTGGTCAAAGCCCCAGCAATTACTGGGAATTAACTGCAGAAATGTTGTTAAGGCTTCTGTACCATTGGTTGAAAGCATTCTTGGTTTAAATAAATAAAAAAAAATCCCTACCCCAAATATGGAGCATGTGAAGGTCAGGGCAACCACACTTTTCTTGGAAAAACCCCAGCTCTTCGACATGCTCTTTAAGTATGTCTATAAAAGAGAAGTAGCAGAGTCTTAAAAAGTAATTGGAAGACTAATGCTGAGTCTCAGAACCAAGAACCTTGTCAACAGTAACCAACTTTGTTGGACCTGGCCCCGTTGACTTCCATGTGCTCTACGTCAAATTCACTGCTTAACAGAAACAAATGACTAAGCATTGGCTTTCTTGTAGCTGTTGACTCTCAGCCTCATTCTGCTAATTTTTCCTTAATTGGAACTTCTGACTGCCATGACTCCATGCCAGAAATATAAATTTGAAACACGGAAGCAAAAAAAAAGAGCTTTGTTAGGCCATTGGGTAAGTGATGAGACACTTTGTGTTCCCAAAGGCCTGGCTTTCTCANTGTGCACTGACACGAGACATTAAAGGGTGAAATTTGTGTATAGGGAAAAAAACTCCTAAGTGCGAACTTACTTTCCTCCTGCCTCCCTTTTGTGACATACATAAGAGACAGAAACTGGACCAAATAACCATGTTTTCAGAGATAGGGAGCTTTGTTCACCTCCTTTCTCTCATTACACAATGCTGAATTTGTATTGGCAGTTATGTGAGAGGTGGAGAAGTGGAAGTCAGTCCCGTTAGCTACTGAGTGCTGTGGTTCTCCTCCAAGAAGAGCACAGGTTTAACATTAAGCTCCTATTGACTTCAGTCAGATTATTTAAGGGCTTAAAGTTATGACTTGCTTAAGTACTAAAATGTGTCTCAAGCACTCAGCTCCTTCTAGGACTGAACCCACTGTTTAAATGTAGGTGGACAAAGAAATCAGTGGATAGTGGCAACTGGTTTTTTTTCTACAGAGCTTCATTTATGCACCAATTCTGACTTTCTTTTTGTTTGTTTCCCTAGGTGCCACTACTGCAAATCATCATGTCATGTGTCTTCTCTGCGCATTCCTTATGCCTGTAAACTCTTATTCCAAGAACTGCAGTCAATGAACATTATACCTAGGCTAAAACTAGCTAAGTACAATGAATGAACAAGAGGAAAAAGATGGAAAAAAATACTTTACAGAAATTGAAATCCAGCATATACAACTAGAAGATTTTTTTCATGAATGGGAAGAACTCAAAAACCTGAGTGGGTAAAAGGGAGGTGCAAGACAGTGTAAAATCTTTCTTGCATATGCTACCTGTTTTTAAGTTGACAGGGGCGACTCTGTCAGTAGAATACAGTAGAAGCGGTTCCAAAAGCCTTGATTAGTCTGAGTGAACAGGACATGTGGGAATTGTGGAATACGGCCATGATCCAGCAAAGTACTTGCATCACTTCAGACAACCCCATGCTTGGTTTTGAAAAGTGGTTTGCTGGACTAGGGCTTGAGCTGAGCTAAATACACATCTTATTCATAGAGGTTAAAAATGTTTTCCAGACCAGTGGAATATGAAAGACTAATAAATGTTTTAAATAATACTGCCTGACTATGTGTTGATGGTTGTGTAAGGATGATAAAGCCTTCTTATAATGTCTGAACCATTTTCCTATTCCTAAAACATTTTGTTAAAGCATTAAAATTTTCTTAAATAGTTTCAGGCTCAGAGAAATGAAACTTCTTTCTCTGAGATCTTGAGATCAGATATTTTGAGTGGCATTTCAATATGCGGGTGCATTTGTGTGCAAGAAATGGTGTGATTATGCAGCCAGTCTGTTTTCAGCTAAATGCACGCAGTTTCCATGAAGTTCAAGGGAGGTAACTGCATATACACCAAGTGTGTGATACAGGCTACTGATATCCATTCAATTCGTATGGATTATAGTAGATTTAATAATGCACTGGCCCAAAGCCTTGAAAAGATGGGCTGCAAACACTAGGTATTGATGCGTGCTGTCCTAGGACTGTGGGCATAGCTAAAACTTTTTTTATAAACAGAACAAAACAAAAGAACTGTGAAGAACAATAAATCCTTCACTGACAGTGAAGCCCATTTGAATGACGTGAAAGGATTTATACAGGGAACAGCTGAATTTTTTCATGACATCTAAGGCCTAAAAGTAAAGCAGTGGATGAACTAAGAGTCACTTAGTACCCTAAACTCACATGGGCCCTTACTCAGGAAAGCATATGGTTAACTTTTTAAGGAACGGAGTAGTCCCACTGAAGTTGAGATGATGTGCATGTTCAGGTGCTTCAGAGAAAGGCAGCACTCTAGATCCGTGGGGATAGCGCATATGATCTGGAACTCCCGAGATGCTCTTTGGCTCCTGGTATGGCTGAATTGTGCACACTGATCCTGACACTATTCTTGCAGTCATGTTGCTACTGTTCTCTTAGCTACTTAAGAAGCATAGAAGAGTATCAGACTGAGTGGGCTTGCTTGTTAAGCTTCCACCAAAATGCTTAAACTATAAGTTTTGTGTCTGGGCTTACAAATAAAGATAGATGTTACTTTTTTTTTTTTTTTTTTTTTTTNTGGGCTAACAACAACCCAGATGTCAACGCGGCACGGGAGAAGCTCTTGAAGCACCTCTACCAGGCTCTGAACAGCTCAGAGTGACGTACTACTTCATACTGGAGGAAGAGGTTAACCAAAAGCTGCAACCCAATTAACAACCTTTGCTTTGCTCCCCGAGGTTGCCAGACTGAGGCTCCGGTGCACCAGCAGAGGGAGTGAGCCTCAAAGGCTACAGCCTGCTGATGGGGGAAAGTTTTGACCTGCATCAAGGAAATTATGCTGAGGATAAGGTGTTCTTGCTAGCTAACTGTCTTAAGTGGCCTGAGCTGCAGGATATTAAAGACTAAGCAATGTGTACATTTACACCTGTGGAAATTCAAGCAGACACAGCAGAGATGGAGGAGGAGCAAAGGAGTGTGCTCACTAGTAACCCTACTGAGGGAACAGGTCATGTGCAACCCTGAGGGACAACCTTGAGCTGATGAAAGCGTGGGGATGAAAGGTTTTGTGAGGGTGAAGGAAATCCTCTGCAATAGCTGAAGTTTAGGAAGAAAGGGGCAGCCTTAGCAATGTTGAATGCAGTAAAATGTAGAAACGTCTGGCAGTAAGTGAGGGTCACCCACTTTCAACTATTCTGGTGATACCTCCATTAGTTCCATTTCTACATCATTGCCTGTGCATACACTGGAGGCTTATTTGAGTTGAAACTCTGATTTTTACTTTTTGCCTCTCTTTAAGAGGCTGTCTATGTTCCATTGTAATAGACACCTGCAGGTAATCTCTTGGCCATGGAATAAGCATTACAAAACCAGCAACAGACACTGAAGAAACAGCTATGGATTCCTGGAATAGGGTTGGTTGAAGTGGCAATTCAGGGAAGGAATCCTACTGCAGCCAGGAAAAATTATGATGCATGGACTGATGAGGTAAAATACATCCACAGAACCCCAGAGCTGTCACATTATTTTCCTCTGGTGAGCCTCATCTTTGCAGCCCATTGAATTATCTTCCGAGCCAGCCTCCCCTCCCCCCTTCTCATACAGTGAATGCCTTTGCAAAGAGGTCTCATGTCAGCTAACAGCTGTACTGCTGACACTAGACTTGCCCAAATCTACTCTGCTGTGATTCTGTCGAATTGCTGAAGGAGATAAAATCTCAACAACACTTGACAAAATCTTAAGGCTTTGGCACATGGAGATTGAAAACTGACATAAAGTTTTCGTTCCATTGCAATTTCTTTATCTCTTTCTATTTAGTGTCCAGGAGAGGCTTTCTAGAAATCCTGTTCGGCATGAAGGTCACTCATGTTAGTCCCAGCTGAAATGCAGAATACAGTCCCCTTTCTGAGATAAGCTGGAGGTGTGTGCTGCTCTTGGAAGAGATATCTAACTTCATGTAATAAAGTTACTACAAAACAAAGAGGTTAATTAAAAACTACCCCTTCAAACATGTCCAGCTCTACTGTTCTGTTGTGAGAAACTGAATCACGCTGGGAATGGGCTGCAAGATGCTATGGGGCAGAGCAAAGTTACAGGTCTTTTAGCCAGTTTTGGAACTGTGGGTAAGGTAGGTCACTTTTTCTGAGTTCAGAAAAACAGCATCACTTTGAGTCATTTACATAACCCTTACAAGTTTTTTTACTTTTTTTTTTTTTTAAGGTAAATGTTTCCAAACATATTAACTAAAAAACCTCAAGCAAACAAACAAAAAAACCCCAACAAAACAAAAAAACCCAAATCACCACAAAACCCACCAAACTATAAAGAAAAATGAAACCAGACTGGCCAATTTTGGTATTCAAAGAGGATGTAATATGAAATATAGGCATACTGAGATTTAATAATTTTAAAATGTGGAAAGTAAAAGGGCTCCCACTAAGGACAACTGAGTTTTTTTTGTAATGTCCATATCTCATTAAAGAGTTTTGCTTACAAAGAACCTTCAATGTGCAGCAAAGAGAGCTTTTAATTCTTTGGACTCCCTACTTGTTGCTTAAACAGGGAGGAAAACCAATTAAAAACATAAGCCCATGATGATGAGAAATTACTGTATGTCATTTCTCGGGTTTTCTGATGGTAACTAGAAAAATATCCGTGGTTTATAGCAAAATGGGAGTACATCATAATTAAAAGCATAGAAAGACTGAAGAATATTTTATCTGTTAGTTGATAGCAAATGACAAACTACTGAATAGTGCTGTGCATCTGAAAATGGGTTTGTAAGCCCCGCTCAGAACACACCTGTAAAGCCTGATGGTAAATGTAACTGGCATAACGCAGCTGCAAAACCAAACTAGAGGGGCTGAAAATGTGTCTGCAGTTTCTCTTGTCTTGAGGCTCTTGAGGACTAGGATGGCCGTAGCACAAGGAAGAACAAGCCCTGAAACGACATACCTGGCTCCCAGCCCTCCCACAGTGACCCACTGGAGCATCATGGGGAGCACCAGCCCTCCTCAGCTGTGTCCCAGCGCAAGTGTCTCTGGGCAGTGGCCCTGCCGAGAGGCCCCTCCAGCCGGCCTTGCCTCCAGTTGGGGCTGAGGATTGTTTTACAGCCCGTTGCCGACTCAGTGGGGCCGTGGGGCACTTGATGAATTTCCTTCTCCGAAGAGGACGTGACTTGCCCAGGGCCACAGAAAGAGCGTGCCAGAACTGGGATCAGGATTCCTCAGTCCCCAGGTGCCAGACACGTGCTTGCCTTAAAACTGAGCACTTCATCAAACCGTAAAATCCTGCCAGATGGTGACTCTTTGCTATTATCTGGACCAGTGCTGGGAGGCTTAATGCGTGCAAGGCACGGTGAAGATCTGGATTACAGTTTCTTGTGTCTAAGGCTCAGAAGCCTAGAAAAGGATCCATGTTTTAGACCTAAATGCTGATAGAAACCTGAGCATGTTTGAACCCAAGTTCTGATTTCAGTCCACCCTTCTCATGAAATGTTTCCATCTTATTCTGGAGCCACCAGTTTCAGTGAGGGTGTTCGTTCTTTGGGAAGGGATAGAGAGATACAGGAGTAAGGACCGGCTGCTTCACCAACCTTACTCTGTCCCTATGTACGTGGCCCCCGTCGGACTCTTTTCCAGGCAGCAATGTCTGCACGAATCAGCCAGTGGAACAGTTTTGCCTCTCATTTAAGAACTCACTGTATGGACCCAGGAAGTCCATACACCCTGTTTGCCATAGATACATATGAACATACGTTCCTAGAAAACCAGAATTCTCAGTTAAACTCTCCCAGAATTCAGTCAGAGCCAATAGAGAGATGTATTTGCAGTTGGAATTTTTGAAAAGCAGTTTATATTGTCTTGAAGTAAACAGCGAAGATTTCTGTTGTCTACCCTGCAAATGGACTTGGGCCTTTGTTCCATCTTCAGAAAAATCCTTCCAAGCTTGTGAGAAGGCCATTGCTCTTTGTGTCTTGCTGATGAGGAAAAAAATAGACCTCAAACACCTTAGATATTTCTCCAAATTACAGTTAGACTCTTATTTGTGTATTTCCTGAGGCAGGTACCTCTGAGATGTTTCCAATGACCACGTATTTTTTTCCAGTAGCTTCATTATACATGTCTTTGTCCCTTTCTTCCAGTCAGTATATAATCAGCGTGTTAGTTCCAAATTGAAAGCAATTCCCTGCTGCTAACTGCAGCAGAGCCTTTGTCTTTCATTAGCATGTGTTTTGGGGAGCCACTTGACCTATGCTTATGCTTTTCCATTCCAGACAGTACATGGTAGTTACTGTCCACTCAGACTTAGCAAGCAACACCACACTATAAACAGAAAAGTAATTCAAGACCTAAGAAAATAAATCAGCGTGCTAAACAGCAAAGTTCTAATTTCTTGCTAAAATTATGTTCCAATAATGGAAATGGTTTTCCCTTGAACTCCTAGTGAATTTGAAGCATAAGTGTGCATTCAGACCTCACTCTGCCAGTCAGAGGCATGCACTGAAGGTAATTCTCCGTGCTCCAGGCGGATCAAAAGAAACTCATTATCAGTCGGTCATCCAGAAGGATATGACAGCTTCACATCCAGTTGTTCAGCAGTTTAGATGCAGTCTGGAATGGATCTTTTCTGTGTCTGTTGTCTGTAATAGCTTTTAGGGCTGGCTCTTCTTCCAACACGCAGTACAAATCTTCTGGTAACTAGTACCAGCCACACACAACAAAAGCCAGCTGAATCTGGTGTAAGCTTAGAAATTGATGACTGCTTGCCCTTTTCTCATACTCAAGTCAGTAGGAGTCTCCCAGGCCAAGCGTTCCAGGCAGCAGCCCTAGGGGCAGGAGTTCTTCAGGACTCCTGTGGACACCCATGCTACCCAAAAGAATGAATTCACTTCCTCCATGCAGGCTGAAGCTGACCAGTGTAAACAAGGTGTTCTCGTGGGTCCCTTTTGGCAACCCTGGCACTGCACTTCTCCGTGAACCTGAGAACTGGAGCTGAGCAAAATTCCTTTCACAGCAATAATAAAAGATTATTTAAAGCTGACCTATGCTCATCTTCAGATGAACTTGGCTTCAGACATGTCTACAGTTACAGCAAGCCAGCTGCAATTCATGTTACTTTTCTTTCCAGCTAAAAAGAAGGTACCCCCTGACCAGTGCATGTGCAATCCATCATTTGCATGCCTCAGCTCTTCTGCTAGTTTTCTCCCAGATACCTGCATATGTGCCTGCCCTGGCCACTTTCTGTCAGTGCTTGTGTCAATTAAAGCCTTTTGAAGGAGCTGGTGCATGTGTTTACCTAGGCAGCCTTTTGATGTTCTCCTTCCAGTTCCTGCATCTGTCAGCATCACACTCCCCAAGCACACACACAAAGGTGATTCCAGAAGTCATCTGTCAGCTTGCTCCATATCCTGTCCTTCACCTATACCTATAGCTTCTTCAGGGATGTTAATATATGTAAAATAAAGTTAACATTTCCTGTTCTGATAATAAACATGAGTAAGTGAGAAAGGGAAGCCAATTCAGAAACAATTTCTTTCTCTTTTTCTTCCATGGGATTTGCCCATTAGGCGAAGACAGCAGAAACGGAGGGATATAGCTGCGAAGGAGGGTGGACGGAAGTGTGGGTTCATTCTGCGAGGAGGAGGCTGCTGGCTGAGGCAAGTAAGAAAATATGGAACCACTCACAGACTGCAGCCACTGCTAAAATAATGAAGTGTCACTGTGTATTTGGCTGCTGCCAGAATCTTACAGTCTGTGCAGAGATAGACCAGATCTGAAAGGATCTCGAGTCAGTGAACTCAGATCCCTGGTATTGCAGATAACCATTTTACGTGGCTCCTTTCACAAAAGCCATTCACGCTCCTTGCTAAAACTAACGCAGCTTCTTGTCCCTGCTAGTCTGCGGGAAAACTTCTCTACAACTTCAGCCTAAAGTTGCCTTGGATATCTAGCTAAATTAACAGATAACAGTTTATAGTTTTGTTGTTCCTGTGACAACAATTCTGTTGGAAAAGCTCTTCTTTGTGTTAAACACCAGAATATTTATGTTAGAGTCTAATACGAGCATAAGTAGCTTTTTATGGTAAGAAAAGTTTGTATGGTCACAGCTCATGGGTACAACCAACTGCAGAGTGGAAAACAGTAGTGGAAATGTGTTTTTAAGAGAGCTCAAATTATCTGTGTGATAAATTTATATGAACTGTCATACCTCCACTCTGCCTCTGCTTTGCTAAACCATCAAAAGAAACCCATTATCAGTCAGTCATCCAGAAGGATATGACAGCTTCACATCCAGTTGTTCAGCAGCTTAGAGGCAGTCCAGAATGTGTCTTCTGTTCCCTTGATGACCCTGCTCTTCTCTCCATGCACCAGCACAAGTCTGTATTAATGTTTCTTAAACAAAGGTGTTGTGCCTTTCACAATAGCAAGAGTCCCTCTCAGCTAAAAAGACATCATCTGATGCACCATAGGGTTATATTGATTATTTTATGGCTTGTAGATGTTCTGCGTAGGCAAGAACCTGCAGTGAAAATTCTCAGTTGTATAATTTTTCAATCCTTGCTGAGACCTGCCCTTTACTCTGTATCAAATCAAATCCCGCAGCTTACACGTAAAAAAAAAAAAAAAAAAATAAAAAAAGGCTAGTGACTTGCACCGCTTCCACCTGTAAACTTCCAGCCTGCAGCACAGGAGGAGATGCTCCACACTTTCAGAATAAAATACTTTATTAAATGTCACATGGGATATCCAGAAGCACACGATGCTTTTTAAAAAGGCAAGCAAAACCCAAACCAGTAGCAATGACTGAGGTGTGGAAGTACACCAGGGTGATCTGTCACACCGAGAAGGGGATGAGGTAAGCAGGAAGACAACAACGTTAATGCATTCCACGGGAACATGGGGACGAGGACTAACTGGAAATGCAGGGAGTAATCAGATTGCAACAAGTACCTCTGGCCTAACAGAAGAGCTGCTGATGATCCTGACCATGTATTATCACCTGTAGAGAACATACGTCGTCGTATGAGCCCAAGCCTCTAGACATCCAGGCTGAGCTAAATTCCATCCTTCTCACCCCCCTAGAAATAACACATCCCTGTGTTCACTCATCCTGTATTTTTATTTTGCTTATTTCTGAGACATTAGCAACATGGCAGCAGCTCCCTGAAGCTTTAAACTAGTAAAAACCAAATCTCCACAAGTGCAGAGTGCCTGCGACCGAGACCCGGCAGCTGCCCCTGTAGGTGTTCAGCACTTCCAGAAGCCAGGCCCCTGCCTGCCACAGCACAGCGGGAGCCCCCGCGTCCCCTCGCAGGGCAGTGGGAGCCCATGCGTCCCCTCGCAGGGCAGCAGGAGCCCACATCTCCCCTCGTAGGAGCATGGGCGACCGCCCACCACCTGGTGTGTGCCCAGGGCCAGGTGACTTGGCTGAGGGCAGGAACTACCCACAGGGCCTGGGCTGCGGCTGGACGCCATTCGGGCACCAGGTCACCTCCCTGCTTAGAGGCAGCTCCCTGCAGCACAGGCAGCATTTCCTATTTTTTAAAGTTAACACTGATCTCAAAATCCCTCAGAGACAAGCCCTGCTCAAGGCCAAAATGTCCCTCACGTAGCTTCTGCTACCCCACAGGGCCTGTGCTTATCCTGAAAAGGGCTGGCAGGTCCCAAGCGTCCTGCACCCCACAGGCTCCCCCCAGGGCTCGCACCACTCCACAGTGAAACCTTAGGGGGAAAAGGAAAAAAAAAAAGAAACTTTAGAAGGAGCGTGAATGGCCCCGCTTTGGCAGTGGCCATCAGAGACGTCCTCACACATCCCCGAGGCCCCCACGGGCGTTTGGCGGCGGGGCTGCACCTGTCACCTCCCTGACAGGGCGGGGGTCCCACTAACAGCTGGGAGGGCCGCGGCCCCGCGAGGAGTGGGCAGGCTGTCCGCCGCGGGGCAGGTGGCCGGGGCAGGCCCAAGTGGAGCAGGCCGCGGCGGGGGCGAGCGGGCCTCGCGTGG
>VZTO01006803.1:20985-47794 GCA_013400615.1 Syrrhaptes paradoxus
CCCACCCCCTCGCCGCCACCCTGCTTCCTCTCCCCCGTGCATCTCCGAGACAGGGGCTCTCCGCACCCCGGGACCTTGGGGCTCCCGTCCCGTCCATGGGAAGAGCATGCATTGCGGGTTGCTGGAGGAACCCGATATGGACTCCACAGGTGAGTGTCGTCCCACCCCCTCGCAGGCATCGGGCTCTCCTCGCACCCCGGGGAGGACTTTTCAACTTGACCGTGGCGGCGGGGGCGGCGGGGGGGGCCTGCCCGCCTTTACCGGCCCCGCAGGCAAATGAGCCCGGGCGTGTGCGGGGATGCGGGGTGCGGAGGTGCGGGGGGGAAGCTCTCGGCCCTGGGCTGGAGCCCTGCCGTTGCACTTGCAGATACGATGGAGCAGAGGGTAGGCTTCCCCCCCCTTTTTTTTTCCTTTTCTCTCCATAGGCTGCCGGACAGCAAACTAATTTCCTCTTTGCTTCTAGTTGTAGGCGCTCGCTTAGGTTTGAGTGAAGCCTTTCACAGGGGAGAGAAAAGGAAGTTTATTAGGGCATGTGGGTTGGTGGGTTAGGGCGAGCCCAGCACCGAGGTCATCTTGTCCCGCAGGCAGAGCGGGAGCGGGGCTGCTTCGGAAGGAAGGAAGTTTCGGGAAGGGCAGGGTGGGTCTCTCCCCCCGCACCCCCAGACGGTGACTTGGGGACTGGGCAGGAGAAGGGCGGCAGTCCCACCAGCCAGCGCCGAAGAGGGAAGAAGGCCCGGCGGGGAACGAGGGGGACGGGTCCCCTCGCTCCTCCCGAGGGCCGCGGCCCGCTCCCTGCCCCCGACGGCCGCGTCTGCCGCCCGGCCCGGCCCGGGAGCGGCGGCGGGGGACGCAGGGTGGCGGGGCCCTGGGTCTCCCCAGGGGCAGGGCCCAGGCCTGAGTCTTCCCACTGCGGCTGTCAGCCAGCAGCCTCCCTGAACCGTGGCCCTTTTTCTCGGCCCTGCCCGTGCCTGTCCCTCGCCACCCAGCCCCGTTCCCAGCAGCCGTAACCGCCACGGCCCCGGCGCGGCCGCACGCAGCGGAGGGCAGGCGGCCGCTGCAAGAACTTAGGAATTTGTTGTATTAGCACCGGTGAACACCCCCTTCCTCCCCTCCCTCCTTCCCTGGCCAGGCGTTTCCCAGGCGAGGCAGGGCACAGCCCAGGGACGGGGCTGCCCCGCTGCCCGCTGCCGCCCTGTCCCGTCCCCTCCCGGGATGTCCCTGCCCGGCTGCGGTGGCCGGCACGGCGGCGAGGTGCCCGGGGAGGAGGGAGTCGGGCTGCCCCAGCCCCGCCGGAGCCCGAAGCGGATCGGGTTCCCCCCCGCTCCTGCCCGACGGCGGCGTCGGGCCGCGTCCAGACGCTTCCCCGCGGCTCCGTCCCGGCTCCTCCGGGGCCGCCCGGCGCCGTGCGGGTGTAGCCGGTGCGGGGGGGAACGGGGCAAGGGCCGACGGCGGAGCCGGGCAGCCCCGACTTCCGAGACGCTTCGCTCCCAGCCGCCCCGGGCCCGCCAAGGGCTTTCCCACCCCTCGCCCTGAACACGAGGCATTTTGTAAAATTTAAATATTGATTTAAAACAAAACAAAAAAAAAAGAAAAAAAGAGAGAGAAAGGGAGGGAAGGCTGCTCGGTCCCGCTTGGCTGCTCCCGGCGCGGGGGTCGGCGCCCCGGCGGGCTCGCCCCTCGCCAGCCACCGGCGACAGCAACCGGATTTGGGAGACTTTTACTGCCGGGGCCCCGGGACAGAACCCGAGGGGGTTGTTCTGGGGAACAAATGCTCGGAGGAGGAGGAATCGTTGTGTTCGTGTCAGAGCGTGTGCGCGAGTTCCGAGGGTGTAAAAGCAAGTCGCCCTTCTGTCCGGCGGCACTTCTCGTTGTCGACAGTAGTGGGTCTTTAGGGAAAGAAAAAAAACAAACCAAACAAGCCCTGCGTTTTCTGTTACTGCATTCAAAACTGACCATCCTCGGGCTGAGCCTCCGTACTATTCGTTCCTTAAATTTCATATGGTTATAATAAATGGCACCATGACTGATTAAGATAATATTAATCAGAAAACACTTTAGTCTTGCTAAGCAGATGGCAAGAAAAGTGGAGCTTTGCAGTTGTCTCATTCGGACACCTTAACCTCCCTTTCAGAGGACTTAATCCAATTAGCTTTTCTCCTGAGTTTCAGTTGTTATGTAAAGATCCTCTTGCATTGTGGAGAAATATGGCTTCATTGAAAACAAAAATCAGTCATGTTTTATTTTTTCCTTAACAGTTTTTCCCTAAAACAGCGGGATAAAAGAAAAAAAAAATAAAAAAAAACCCAAACCACCCACGGCTCTGATTTTAAGGCAGGTGAACGGTTTGGTTCCTTCCCCGTCCCCCAGCACTGCCGTCTGCTTCCATCGACTTTACCGCACACTCCCCTAACCTGGGGAGTGACCCACAGGCGCTGTCACCGGTTTCTGGCCCTCAAGGGGGCACGGAAAACCCGCCCCAGCTGCTCCCCGTCCAACGCAGCGCTCCGGGGTGCGGGCTGGCAGCGGCCGGCGGGGCAGCGGCAGCGCCCGGCCCCGACGGCCCCGGCACGACGCGGCGGCACCGGCAGCTCTGCCGGGGACCTACCCTGGGGGTTCTGCCGCTGCCCGGCGGAGCGGGGAGCGGGACACCCACCCGAGGGGGCACACCCCCTTCTCGGGGGGTTTGCGGCATCTTTCCTCGATTCATTTCGCCGTCCCCGTTAACTCCGTCAGGCACCCGCCCGCCCCGAGTGGCAGTTTCTAAAGCCCGTAAGTCCCCCGAGCCCAGCCGGGAGCCAGGGAGCCGCCGGGGAAAGTTCGCAGCCCCCTGCCGGGGCTCGCCCGCCCGCCCCTTCGCTGTGGGGANCGGCAGCACGGCGGGTTGGCACCCGGAGCAAGGGGAGTCCCCCACTCCGCCGCCCCGCCGGAGCTTTCCCCACGCAGGACCCCCACCTGGGTGTCGCCTGGCCAGGGGCCGCGGGGCGGCGTGTATTTCCCGGGGGAGCTGCCACCCCCCGTCCCCGCGGCATCCCCGGGAAAGCTCCCCCGCTGCCCCGCTTCAGGGAGCAGGAGCTGGAGGCAAAGGAGGCGCTTTCTTAGAGTGCAGTTTTTGTGCGTGACTCAATAAATATCCCTGGTTATTGCCGTGTGGGAGCCAGGCAGAAACTCCGCTGGTTTCAGAGTGCAAGATGGATGAGATCCTCGGGACGTGAAGCTGAGACTTAGGAGCCCATCCAAACCGCATTAAAATCAGCAGAAAGCCTTTCAGTGCTGTCAGGGACGTTGGGATTAGGCCCTTAAAGCAGTTTGTGTGAACCACGACAAGCAAGTTCCAGCGCCTGAAAGGAACATGTTGTGGTGGTCGTCAGATTTCGTTGTATGTTCTTATCAATATGTGGGTGCCATGGCAGTAGTGGGTGACCTTTTGTATGAGATTGCCCTTTAAAAAGGATCTAGCATATAAGCACTGATCAAAGAGAATTAATGGCTCTCGTGTTCCGATTCAATTAATGAAATCACCAATATTGGTAATAACTACTTGAACACTAGTTGGGAAAGCAGTTGTGACATTTCCGAACCTGTGTGTGTAACACTGGAGTATGTGATCCTAAGTCTCATTTTTTTTTGATCCAAGCAAGTGGTTGATTTTGCTGCTGAAAACTCTTTGCTTTGCTTATTGCAACACAGTTTACTAACAGATAAAAAGAAACTTGCTATGGGCTTTTTTTCTTGCTTTCCTTGGGTGCTTTTCATACTCAAGCAAAAAAGTGATCTGTTTTTGCTCCATGAAATAAGAAGAGTTCTTTACTGTTCCAGTATTTGTGTTTATAAAGGCTCCTACATGCTGAGCTGTTAAGATGATCCAGTGGTTCCTTTGAATCCTGAATTTGATATGATATGGACATGCAAAAGNCCCCGAGTGGCAGTTTCTAAAGCCCGTAAGTCCCCCGAGCCCAGCCGGGAGCCAGGGAGCCGCCGGGGAAAGTTCGCAGCCCCCTGCCGGGGCTCGCCCGCCCGCCCCTTCGCTGTGGGGAAGAGTCTCGGGGGGGCGGAGGGAACCCGGAGGACTGGCGGGGGCGCGCCCTATGCCTCCTGCCCTGCGCTCGGCTCAGTTCTCACCCCGCATCCCGCTGGCCCCCCGACAGCTCCGTGCCCGCAGCCTGCCGGGCCGGGGGCCACTGCACCGGGACTACACCCCCGCCCCCGGCAGAGCCCGCCGAGGCTCAGGGAGGGGGCGGCGGGGTGGGTGCTGGGGGCCGGGCGGGCCAGCACCCGGAGAGCCCCGGAGGGCGGCTGGGGCGGGGGTCTCTGCGGGAGATCCCGAATATTAATAAGAGGTTTTCACAGCCGCAGCCCCCCCTAGTGACACCGGCACGGCGAGTGCCAGGCGCCGCCGGCGGGGGGTGACCCCCGCGGGGGGGGGGGGGGGGGTGGGGCGGCNCCTTAAAGCAGTTTGTGTGAACCACGACAAGCAAGTTCCAGCGCCTGAAAGGAACATGTTGTGGTGGTCGTCAGATTTCGTTGTATGTTCTTATCAATATGTGGGTGCCATGGCAGTAGTGGGTGACCTTTTGTATGAGATTGCCCTTTAAAAAGGATCTAGCATATAAGCACTGATCAAAGAGAATTAATGGCTCTCGTGTTCCGATTCAATTAATGAAATCACCAATATTGGTAATAACTACTTGAACACTAGTTGGGAAAGCAGTTGTGACATTTCCGAACCTGTGTGTGTAACACTGGAGTATGTGATCCTAAGTCTCATTTTTTTTTGATCCAAGCAAGTGGTTGATTTTGCTGCTGAAAACTCTTTGCTTTGCTTATTGCAACACAGTTTACTAACAGATAAAAAGAAACTTGCTATGGGCTTTTTTTCTTGCTTTCCTTGGGTGCTTTTCATACTCAAGCAAAAAAGTGATCTGTTTTTGCTCCATGAAATAAGAAGAGTTCTTTACTGTTCCAGTATTTGTGTTTATAAAGGCTCCTACATGCTGAGCTGTTAAGATGATCCAGTGGTTCCTTTGAATCCTGAATTTGATATGATATGGACATGCAAAAGAAATACCACTAATCTTTCATATAATTGAACCTGACTATTTGTTTTACATAATTTCGTGTCTTATATGATTTCACACATGAAAGAAATGGAACAACAACAAAAAAATCAACAAAAACGTTTTCTTTCCTGATGGCTGCAGAGTTCCTGTGGACAACGTTTGTGCAGTGGGGCCCAATCCTTGGCAGCTCCCTCTGCCTTCAGTAGCAGCAGAACTGGGATTTACACCCAAGTCCCAGCACTGAATCAGGTCTTCATTCCTGAGAGATTTTTTTTAGAAGTTTGTAAAACCCATGGGAATTTTTTAGAGGTTTATAAGTTGGTCAAAATTGTCTTGAATGAAGAAGTTAATCTTCTAAGTCTGACTCAGAGAAAAGAATTATTTTATTATTTGTTTGTCTGGTAATGCATTAATTCTAAAATACTTAAGGAGGGGGAAATGTACTTTTCACTGCTCTGCAATCAGTTATTTACCTGTGAAAAAAAGAAGAAAAGTTCTTTAAAAGGATGGAAGAAAAAAATAAATAAAACAAGCTTTTGCATGAGAACAGCCAGGCAACTGTAGGAAACTATTTCACTTATTTAAAGTACAGTTTAGGGTTTACGGTCCTCAAGATTTTAATTAGGTAAAACCCTCGTTAAAGAAGGGTTCTCAATCTGATTAAACTTTTGTCTGCAAGACTGCAAAGAAACTTGTAGCCTCATTTGGTCTATGGTAGTTGCACCTTTACTATAGAAAACGTCTATTGAGCAAAAGATGTCCTTGAAATTAGAAGAGACCATTTTGTGCTCAGATACGTGTGTTGGGAGTAACAGCTGTCCCATGGAGAGTCATTGGTACAGTCCCCTGCTTCCATCACTGTTGGCTTGTTTGCTTTTAGAAAATAAGGCTGTTTTTTCAGCCACTGGTGCAGTGAGTGTGCAGGCAAGGAAGGAGGTTAGTGTAGCTGTAAAATCTGCAGTATCTCCAAATGTAACGCCTTTGCATTTCTCCAGCTTAATTTGCAAGTGGTTTGCAAGTTAGGAGAGCCATGAGGAAGAGCTTCCCCTGAGATACTATTTCTATACATAGGATTTCACCATAGCAAAATGAAGATGAAAACATGGGATCACTGAAACTGGGCAGTAATGAAGCATTAGTACCTCTTAAAATGAAGGCTTTTAAGGAGGTGGCCTTAAAGGTTCATGACAATGCCTTTAGAGCAGCAGTGGGCTGTCATGTAACTAATACAAATATAAGGTCAGTCCTTTGGGGGTACTTGATGTGACATTCGAGTCCAAATAATTAGCTCACAATTCCGTGAGCACTGAGGTTTGTGAATTTTCCGAGTTCACCCACTTGTCTGTTTCCCGGCATCTGTGCTGGATTTTCTATTTGTTTCATTGTGTCTGAAAATGAATACCCGGGACGATCCAACCCTGCTGGAGCCCAGCACCCTGGCGGCTGAGGGGATTTGATTGCTAACATTCTAGTTAGGAAGATGGATAGCATAAAGGATATTTGATGGCTGAGCGATCCTATAGATATCAAGCATAGGAAGGAAGAGTACGTGGTGATGATTAAGCCAGTGGAAGCCTGTGTATTTTAACGTCTGTACTAAACACATGTTTATGCACATCTTTTAGGTCCTGTAGAATTGCACATATGTGTTGGAGAGTTTCTCTGAGTGTTTAAAGCTGCAATACAATTTGCTGTTAGAGATGGGACCTGATCCTGGGGCATCTGCTCCACAAGGGAGGCACCTGTTGAGGTCCGTGTCTGTGCCTCAGAGAGGGCAGGTGCTCAGGGTTAGCTCGTAATCATCCCTCCCAGCCTTGGGAATGTGGAATAATTTAATTGCAGCTATTTTACCTGCATAGCTAGCAATTCTTGCCTGTCTTCATTCCCATTTATTTTCTCACAGGAGATTTGCAGTAAGAGCAGTTTAATAGACATAAAATACTGGCCAGTATCAGACGTGGTGCTTAAAGTCAGTTGCAGAGTCTTTCTGGCTTACTGCTGCTGTTTCATTGTCTCTATATTGGGTTAAATATTAAGTATTGGGTTAAATATTTTTCCTTTTCTGATAAACTTGAAATCAGGAAAAATGGAGTGGGTTAAATAGAGCCTTGTCTCTCACTGCATCCAGTAAGGAAGAAAAAGCTAATTTGCAGCTTAAGTTGCCTCAAAACTGAAACGCAGGGCTGAGCGCTGTCTGTTTTCCTTTGCTTCAGCTACAGTTAAGCAATTTGCTTTCTTTTATTGGTAAGTGAACTTAATTTCTTTAGGATGGAGCTTGTTACAGGAACCAAAGAGTCAATTCATAGCTATGAATGATGGGTTCACAATTAATTAGCAGCTTATCCTGAGCATTTTGCACAGTATCCCAAATGTTATGGTAGTGGGAAACAATACATTTTAGATAGCTGGAATGCTCTCTGAATCAGTGATTCCCTGAAACTTGCAGCCCTGGGAATTAGAGGCATTGATTTCAGAGCAGCAGGCTGGGATTTCATCGGTTTTCTAGGCTTGCTGTAGCCTGATGCTGTGGTTGTCGCTCTGACAAACTTCCTGCTGGAGCTTTGGGTGCTTGTAAACCCCATGGCATAGACTCAAACACTTTGAGACTCAAAATCCTCTTCTTTATGAGTTTTGATTTGCTTGCTGAGATTGTATCTAGAAAAAAGGAGATTCGCTTGAAAGTAAGGACTACAAGTTTCCAGTCTTAGAAATTATTGTGTGGTGTTTTTTGCTTTTTTTTTTTTAAGAATTTTTTTCCACTAGAAATAGAACTACTTGTTTCTTGCACTTGCTTTCTTCTCTTAAGCTTTCACTGCTTAGAATAATACTGTCAGACTATCCTGTTTTCTTCAATGCAGCCGTTTTTACTGGTTTGGCTCCTTGGGGCAAGACTTAGGACACTCACATTAAGTCAGGTAGAGCTTCTTATACGAAAAATGTTTTGCATGCAAATGTGAGTTTGTAAATGTTACTCTTAAGTCAACGAAGCAGTATGATTACCATTTTGTCTGTACTAGGCCTGAGCTTTCTGCCCTTCCATAGATCTGTAAATTCAGATCTGGCTTGTGCTAAATTTGTAAAGCAATAAAATACCAGAAATGCAGTGCTGAGGGGAATTTAAAGGGAGTGAAAAAAGCTAAATGTAGGGGTAAATACAGATACCACTAAAAGCAATGATAGAAGGGTTAACACTTTTTTTTTTCCCCCCTGCAATCCTGTTACTTGCTAAACTATGTCAGAAGTGCCAAAACTACCTCAGCTGCAGCTGAGGAAGGGCAGCATGGAAGGGAAGCCCAGTCCATCAGTGTGATAGCATCAGCAGTTATCCAGTGCTGGGAGACACCACCTGTGCCCTGGAGCCGGCTCCCCCATGGTGACAGCAATGCATACCTAATTCAAAAGGCCCCACAGAACATCTTTCCACAACCCAGGGTACTTTCCAGCACCCTGTAACAAAGCTGCAAGCTGCCACAAAAGACCAAAAGCTACTGTGTGTCAGAGAACAAGCAGGGAAGGCTGGATGTTTTGTTAATATTCCAGGATCCTGGAGAAATAGGTGATTTGTTGAATAAAATTAATAGACAGTCATAGGAAGTAGAGCCAATCGTGTCCTTCAAAGCTGGAAGGTGGGGGGGCAGGAGGTGTGGAAACCTCAACAACCTGACTTGTGTGGTTTTTCCCCTCATATGAGATTCAGTTTAACCCTGGACATGTCGCAGGATGTCCTAATTAAGCTGATAAGTATTTAATGTTGTTAGCTTTTGCAACATAGCTTGTAAGTACCCTGTTCTTAGCTGTTGCCATCTTCGGTGCTTACAGGAAAATAAAGTCCTTCCTGTCCCTCTACTCCCTAAAAAACATAAACAAAATAGGGAAACAAAAATTCCTGCCTGGTCCTCAAGGAGACAGTGACCTGATAGACACTGTAAAAAATGGGGTGCAAGCAAATGTGGAAGTGGAGTCTCTGTCAACAAGTGCTACATGTCAGGGCACAGCAGTAGCACGCTGTTGTGTGACAAGACATGCCTGCTCCTGCCATGGGTGTTCCCCAGGCACATCGGCTCATGTGTTGGATGGAGGGAATGGGCTTCTCTGCAGCACCTCACCCACCCCTCAGCACAGCCCTTCAGCTCTGGCTCTGTGTACGTCAGACCTGGCTGAGCAGAGGGTCAGAGATTTGCTGGACGACATGCTTGGCACCCCAGGGTCATCGGGAGAGGAGCCGTGCCCAACTGTATGTGAGATCGAGATCCCCTTGGGGACAGGTGTTGCATGAGATCAAGACCAGGAATTCTCACACTGAGCACGACAGGTCTGCAACATGTGCCTCCTGTCTGTAAAAGGCTGCTTCTTCTGGGCCTCCTGGGGCCAAGGGTAGAATGAGCTGTATTTTATAGATCAAGGAAAATTTGGCCTTATGAGTGGCTGTGTGTGGATGACACGTTTGCTAAACAGTGTGCTGTGTTTGCATGCCAGCCAGGCCTCCTGGATGCTCGCTGTGTGACACTATAATGCACTAACATGGAGGAGAAGTGCTTCAGAGACCTCTGAGGCAGCCCCAGGCAGCTGCAGGGTGAGATTTACTCCGTGCCTTGTGCAGGTTGAGGGTGTGGACACCCAGCAGGCACTCTGCGCCTCCATGGACTGCGCCCTGTTTGTCCTTCCTCCCAGGATATTGGTGGCAATACCCGATCCTGCTGGTTGGATCGACTGGCTAGCACAGGTTCCCAATGCTGGAGCTCGCATTTCTCTCCTAAACACAGAGTCATGGGGACAATACTGGTGCGGGGGCCTCTCTAATGCAAACATTTTTTTAAAAATTAGTTGTGGTAGGAGCAGCAAATAGCTTCCATTGTAATGAGGGGGGGAGCACTGGGAAGGACTGCATTTCCAGAGCAGTTTAATCACATGGATGGAGCAGCGTGTTCACCTCTCCTCCTTGCTGGGTCATTTCCACTTTGAGCTCTGCAAACAGTCTGTCTATTGAGCAGGGAGTATTCAGTGCTGAATATTCAATACTAGACTCTTGTTTTGGTGAGTCTTAGGCAAAAAAAGGAAGAGGAAAGAAGACTTCTCTTTTTTTCTCATTTTCCCTCCCTGGGTTTGCTTTGCATATTGTTTAGAGGAGACTGGAGGCTTCTCAGAAAACCAGGCTCCTAGTTTTAAAAGCACTGGTCTACTTTCATAGTACTTTCTAAGGGGAGGGAAAAGACAGCATGGAAGGGACTAAATTCACTCAAGGTTTGTGAATCTGTAAGTCTAGGCACATCAGGACTGTGTGAAGACTTTCCGACAGGCACATTTAGGCTGTAAAATTAATAACATGAAATGCTTGCTCTGTCTACACAGATTAGTTCTGAGAGGTACCAATCCTTGTGGTAGCATGTAATGATCATTTATTAATGTCCTCTCTGGTAGTTTTGGTATGCAGATACTCTCTGGGTGCATCCTGAGAGCTGAAAAAAACGGCATTCTTTATTTGTTTCTGTCTAGTTAGGGCCATATTTGCTCACAAAATGGTTGTGAATAATGCAATGGCTGCATCCTTTGATAGTAGTGAGCAACAGCTAGGTTTGGAATAGATGTCCATAAAGTCGGGAAAAGTAGCCACCACTTGAGTAAATGTGGTACCTCTTCCCTTTGATTCACACCCTTCTTTAGTTAAGTGATCATCTCTTTCTTACTGCTATGACTGTGTCCTGACTCCTGAGTTTTCTTTGCACATGTATGTCCGTCTGTCTTTTCTTGTTCTTTCAGTATGCCTGACTGGATGCTGTTTCTAATGAGAAATATTTACTGTAGTGCCATTTCTTCAGGAGCTGACGTCTTCTCACGTGATTTTTAAAGAAATCTCCTCTTTGTACTTACTTTATTTCCTCCTATCCTTTATTTCTGACTGTGCCCTTTTCTTTGTCATTTATTCTTTTGTTCCCTTTTGCTTTTCATTTTTTTTTACCTCCTTTCCAACAACCAGACTTCTCCCTCTTGTCTTTCCTCCCTGAGTCCCACAACCAGTGTTTTGTGTGTCTCCCACCCACATCTCACATCTTTTCATTTTGTCATCTTTGTGGGCCCATCTCACTGATGTACTACTGTTCCTGTGCCTAGGTGGCCTGCCTGCTGGATTCATCTGAAGCTCCTTAGGCAGAGGGAAGCATTTCATGGGTACTTGATGCAAATCCTCTTTCTTATTGAGTCACAGACTTCCTGTTCAGCCAAATGACTCCAGCCTCATGCACTGGTGAAGCAGAGCTGAATTAAGGATTTGAGGATCATGTCTTCTCACATACACTGGTGAGCTGAGGCACCATGGTAGCAGCTGGGAATGTTTAACCCAAAAGCTACTGAGCAGAGATTGCCATAGGGTACGAGTATAAGAGATGTTGTGATAGGTACACCAGAAATGGAGGCCCTGTGAGCAATTTTGTGTGTCTCACATTAATTCCATAGCATAAGAAGTTAATGAAATCTGGGGCAAAAAAGGCACCAAGAGACTCTGACCTTTTTTTCTGGGAGAGAATAGGACTGACAATAATCAGGGGGCATGTTTGCATTTCCTTGGAAGGAAACCTTGTGGCTAAATCGGAGACAATGATATCATTTGCATTGGTTCATGCAGCAGACCCTGAAGGACTGAGGATCTATAGCACATCGTGTTGTGGAAGCATGAGGGTATCCTTTGCTGTATGTAGAGTTGGTGCTTGAAAAGCATGTTGTGTGTGTGATTATCTTACTGATGAGCAGATTGTCTGCATGTTGCACAGCAATGTGAGTTAAGTGCCTTGGGAGAGCTGAATTGGTCAGATGCTGGTGCCACTGGTTTAAACGGTCGTAGGTGAAAGTGAGGAAATGTCACTGCACTGAAATCAGACCAGGTGAGGTTCTCTTTGCCATTCCTCTCCCCAGCAAAAACTAAGTGGCTCTTTACTGGTCTGGTGAAACCTACTTTTCAAAATAAAACAATAGGTAGTATCTGTGTGTGACTGGGAGAGGGAAAGGGCTACTCTCAATTAAAATGCACAGAAATACAATAGCAGTATGATATGTGATTCCAGAGAAGGGAAGAGATAGGACTTCGGAAGTCCTGTCTGATCCGTGTTAGAGGCTGCCCTAGATGCCAGAATCAATATGCAGAGGAATCTTGTATTCTAGGGTTCCTGAGGGTGCTTAATCTACATTTGGGTTGCAGCTTCTTAATGGGGAATAGTGTTGACACAAGGAAAGTATCACTTTTAGATGATAGCACACAGTATAACAAGAATGCAACATCTCATAAATTCCAGTTTTCCTACCCAAGTATTCTAGAGGACTTAAAAGATGATGAACTATGGTGCTTTTTGTTGTATCAGTTCAAACACAGGATGGCAATTTTTAGTATACCTTATCAAATGGGTTAGCAGAAAACCAGTACTAGGAGCAAAGACCTGGCCAAACAAAACAAAAGACCTCTCACAGATTCAAAAGAGTCTTTTGCATTCTTGTGATATCATGGTGAATCTCACAATGCTTCACCAGAATCACGAGTCAAAGAAAAAGAACAAAAACATTCCTGCCAACATCTAATAAATGTCCTGGACTAATGTCCATTAACCCTGAAATAATTCCAAGAGAACTGTATGCCAAGGAATGAGAACAAAAGAAAGGACTGGAAAAAGAGTGCCCGACATTTTCCCCCTGAAATAAAAAGTTAGGTTAGCAAACAAAGCACCAAGGTATCTGGCAGCTTGTCAGGGTAGTTGCTCTACCATCTGCACCAAGGCCATGTGTCACTGTCATCCCTGAGGAGCAGGTCTCTTGGAAGAACAGAAGATGGCTATGCAGGTCCAAGAAGGATACTGGCATGATTTCCTGTGGAGCTTGAAGATGTTCCTGACAGCTCACATGCACAGACTGAGGGATATGTGCCTTGCCGGCCGATGGCAATGAATGAGGCAGCAAAGAGCAAAGCCAGTCTCTGTGTGGCAGGTCCACCTCAATGGTCAAAGAGGAGATGTTCTGTGAACCGGGAGTGTCTATGCGATGGAGTGATCGGAGGGAACAGCAGTTGGACGATGGCCCTGATATGGTCTCACAAACCTTTCATTTGACAGTGGAGAAGAGGGAGATTACATCGTCTGTCAAAGCCTAAGTCTTAGAAAATACCCGTGTATGTGATTAGCTGTCCCTAAGAGCTTGTTCTGCTTATTTTTAGTTGATTTTGGTAAGTTTAATGCCCTCCGTGGGAGCCAGTGGCTGCCAAGCCCTGTCATGTTACAGGCACCCCGTTGTTCATAACATTGTGCAGAGGCCAGGCTGCGAGATCTTACTCAGGTATTGATTTTACAGTAGACTGATGTTTCAGAGAAAAGGTGACTTTAGTTTGCTTTCTTTCAAACAGTGTGGTTCTTGAAAAGCTTTGAATGTACCACTGTAACCTGCCCTCATAGCACTCCAGCAGCATTATACTTCTCAGGTGGCAGATGTACCTGTAACCACCAGTTCTGTGCTGCACAGTGTGGGGGGGAATCAGAACATGAATCCTCTGCTTCTAGTCAGAGCAGGTGTGATGTGCAGCAGGTACTAGAACAGGCTTTTAATAGTTTGAGAGTCAGACTTCAGGTTTATCTCCTAATCATTACACCTGACAGAGAGGGTTAGTCTCTTCTGTCTTTAAGAGACTGTTTTAAACTAGTGGTTTGTTCTAAGTTGATATGCTCAATTGATCCAAGACATGGCAGTGTTAGAAGGCATAGTTTTCATTTGTACTAGAGAAAATATTAGATGTACTGGGTAAGTTTTTTGCTTTACTTTCATTCACATGGCAGTTACAATTTTTTTCTAGTGTGGTTTGCAGCACACTAAGAGATGGTCAAAGCAGACAGGCTGCTCAGACATGATGAATTTAACCGCTCCTGAGGTTACAAGTTCTCTGTCCGCAGCAATAGTGCCATACAGACAGTGTGAACAGAGGGCTTGTTGGGTGGTGGCATGTCTCAGACCATGTTCAGCAAGACAAACTCTGCAGAGAAAAGCCTCTATGGATCATGCAGGCCTCTGCATTTATTCTGAGATAACAGAAGAAGCTGTCAGGGCAGTGATGGTTTTCCTAAAAGAGAAAAGATAACAGAATATAATTCCGTCAACTCCACTGAAAAGGTTTGTGATAGATATAATACCTGGTTAGTACCACGGGCTAGCAAAGTGGAAATGGGAGGTTCCATGACCTTCAGTCAGCCTCCTGAGCTTTCAAGGTTCTGCTTTTACCTGCTAAATCTTGGCCTAACAGATCAGATGAGCAGCTGGGCAGTGTTGCTGGCCAGCTCAGTACTGAGACACCTGACAAAGACCTGCTGCAGGAAGAGATGAGTAACTCTTCCCTCTGAGAATAACGAAGAAATAACTCAGAGGGATGCTAAGACTCCATGTGCATGACAGGATTTCCTCCTCTGTCACAGGAACTGTAAAATTAAGTCTGTCATCACTTCTGAGTATTAATTTTTCCAGCAAGTCCTCTTCTAAATCCACTAGAATTTGGTGGATAATGCAATTATATTTGCATTATCTACATTTTATATACCTTTGCTCACAGTTACTTCCTACTTTTTTTTCTACATCTGCCTTGAGAAACTGGGGAAAAAATTGCAAGAGCAGCTGTGAATAAAAATAAGGAGTCAGACTGCTGGAGCTGCACCATCCAAGTTGCTACACAGCTCAAGTAATAGTTTAGGTGCTCTCAAATCTCTAATTCTTATTCCAGAGGTAGGTCTATTTCAGTCACAAGCAAACTTCTGCGGAAGAAATGACCAGAAACTTCTGGTCATTGCACAGAGCACTAGGAAAATTGTCACGCTTGTTGGCAAACTGCTTTAAAATTTGTCGTATGGGAGCCAATTGAGAGCTGAAGGTGCATGAGAGGGATTTCTCTGCATCTGCTAGGGCTGTGGTGAAATCAGCGTATGGTGACCATGCAGCTGTGATACTGTTATTACCACAAGTCTTGTCTGTGTTTCTAGAACATGGGGATTGTAATCTCATACAATTTCAGTAAAGAATAGCTATTCACAGTTATGCCATTTATACAGCCACACCCAGATCAGAGGATATGGCATAACTGCGGCGGGGGGGGAGAGGGGAAAGCAGTGCAGTTAGTACCACTGTACGGTAATGAGGTGAGACAAAATACAGCTCAGGTTAGGTGACCATAGACTTCCACTCTGCCTGTAAAATCTCTCAATCTCCTTTCAGGACACACACGCATGCCCACAGGGCTACAGCCAGTGGTTACGCTCACCTCCCAGCTGCGTGGCACACCCCCTCCAGCTGCTTTTGCCATCCTGCTTGGCTGCCCAGCAGGACACAGTGGCTTTCAAAGGCCAGAAGAGGCTGTGATTACAGGTTGTGCTAACACTGCAGCAACTCCTAACCCTCCTGGTAGGACAGCAGGTGCAGAAGGCAGTGCCAGCTGTGATCAGGCCCACCTCCTCTTCCCCTCTGCAGAGCGGCCATGCACATGTGGGAGCAATGAATGCTTTCTTTTCTGGGCTGCAAATATGCAAAGCCAATAACCATTGTACAAACAAGAGGGAGTAATTATCTCATTAAATGTACTGGCCGTAGGCAAGCACCTCTGCTGTATTCTCTCACCTCAACTGAGGCTCTGGAGGGAGAAGCCTTGCAAAGGCGTCTTCCAGGAGTGAACCCTTCCTTCTGAAGTAGATTATTTGTCTAAATAATACATCAAAGGTATCTTTAAAAAAGAGTTCATACTTGTCTTTCCTGATAGTTCATGAAAGCTCCTGCCCTTGAGCAGCTCTTACATGTTTGCCTCTATTTCAGGGAGTTGCAGACCTGCCCTTCCAGCCCAGTGTTGAAGCACCATATAAATAAAAATATACTTTTTGGTGTGAAGAGAACACGCTTGGTAACTGGTGGGGACAAGGGAAAACCAAGCAGGCTTCCATTCTGCCAACTCTTAAAAAAAAAGCTCAGTTTAAACTTCTGTTAAAAATGTGGTGGACACATTTAATGGAAGAGGAATACTCTCATTCTTGAGGTTCAGTGTATGTGTCAGTCTTAGCAAGATTAGGACCAAAAAGAGAAAAGGTGAAATGAGGGCCAGAAGTAGTTTCATAATTCTTTTTAATCCATCTTTCATCACTTCATTGGGAACAATTTGTATTTTTTGTTTGTGTCATGACAAGTTATTCTGCAAGAAAATTGACACTGGAAAAGTTATTGTAGTTTGAATTATCATCTCCTTTCCCTCATGTTGGAATCCTGCAGAAGATGCAATGTATTTGTATTTAGTGGTACACAAAATTATATAACAGAATTTATAAGGCTGAGGGACATAGCTGTGCTCTTCATTATAATTTACTTTTGATCCTTGCTAAATTTAATATTTGATATACTATTTAAAGATGCATCTTCAAAACACCATAAAATATACCTTATTTGCATTCTTTGCTAATCAGATTGTAATTGTCTCCATATTGTGTCACCGTATGGAGTTATCAGCATGTGACCACACTACGTTTTGCTACTAGATGTTAATTTATTTATTTTGCCAGAATGGCTTTTTCGGCTAGCACTGATCCTTGCTCCAAACACTGTGCTGGTATAAGTGAGGGTACAGGATGCTGGGGCTCGGGGTGGGAAGGAGTCCTGGGGAGCAGGGAGAGGAAATGCCTTAATACTCGATATGTCAATACACAGCAAGGAAAAACATACCCTGTGTAACACACAAGGTTCTCTTCTGCTCTCACATGCGCCTCCCACTAGAAATTTGGGGCTTCTACATGGGGTGTTAACAAATCATCGTTGTTACCAGGTCTGATATGCACTGCAGCTTCATCACCACCTGAACTCTCTATTACTCTGGGACTGTTCACAATATGAAATCCTGTCGGTGGGAAGTTTGTACGGTCTAAGCGCAATAATTTAGGCTTTAATCATACAAAACCTTCCATACAGTGTAACTCAACGGCTGTCTAGTGTGATTGGTGTCAGCCTTGGGTGCAAGTGATGAAGTCTCAGCCTAGAGACACCAAGGGTTAGCTGTGGTCTCTTCCTCAAGCTCTGCAGCTGGACTGCCTGGGACAGATACCAGTGCAGCCAGGTTGTACACCAGTGTGTTGTGAGGACGAGAACATGTGATGTGTACAGGACTCCACCCAGTATTAACTCTGAAAGAACTTCCAAAAATCAGACTTAGTTCTGACTTTTTATTTTCTTTGCTCTCCCTCTTTATCTTTTGTTTTGTTTTGTTTGGGGTTTTGTTTGTTTGTTTTAGGCAGGTGCTATCATATCTGGGATTTGTGGGCTTCTGAAGGGGGTATTTTAAATTACAGCAAAACCGTGGTTTTATTTTCTTTCGATGCCTGAAGGTATTCTTATTAATGGAGTTAAAAGCTTTGTAAAAACTTTTTTTCTTTATACAAACAGTAAAAGTATCTACTTACTAAATGAAGGTATTTATATCAATGATTCTATGATTAGAATACTTATTTATTTATACTTACATCACTCAGTTTATGAGATAATACAGCCTTTAAATAGCTAGTTGGTTTTGTTGCATTTTTCATCTGCCAAATAATTTGACAAATTTACCATAGAGTCCCTGACATTTTTGCTCAAAAGTGTTAGTTCTCTTCATTCTTTGCTGCCAGACAGGTCGTGTATCTTTTCAGGCTTCAAGAATTTCTATCAGCTATTTAAATGCAAGGCCACAAAGACAAAACCAGACTCAGGCTGCAGCGAGCTGAACCAGGGTGATTCAGGACCAAAGGAGTTGTGGCACATAATTAAACAGTAGCAGTGCCCTAATCCAGAGACTGCCTGCTTTACCAGTGAAAACGGGTATATACACAGTTATCAGAGACAGTACATGAACAAGGATGGTGAAAACTGTTATCAAGTGACATTTAGAAAGTTTTTTTTATTCCTGTTACTTAGGCAAGGAACGTGACTAAAGATGGCTGCTGCCAGTTCCCTGCTGCCGAGGGAAGAGGATGCATCTCAGCTTCCCAGCTTTTGGTGCTGGGAGGAAAAGAAAGGGCAGAGCTGGGCATCAGTCTCTCCTTGGCGCTAATGGCAGCCGCCTTTGCTTTTTCTCCCTGGAGCTGGGCTCAGAGCCAAGGGAATTATATACAGCCATGGCTGTGTGCTGAAAGGAGGAGGAGGAGGTACGGTAATCTTTCTCAAAGCTTCTTGTACCTCTCTCTGATGTTGTCTTCAGCAACAAGTTTCTCGTAGTGATCTGTGAGGATCCCAGATCCTGTCCCCCCGCTCATGGTTCTAAGATGGGAGAGGAGAGATGCGATTAGCTCAGTTTTAGGACAGTAAAAGAAATCTGTCAAGGAGCAGCCATTTCGTTGTGTTGGCCCTTAGACAAGGAGGTGATACACCCCCACCCGACGCAGCTGAGCAGCATGAGAAGAAAGCCTCAAAGTTCGAGCCGCAGCAGACTTGTGGGTTAGTAATGAAGCAAGAGCTGATTAGACAGCAGAGGCCTCGCTGGAAAGTTTTAAGTTGCAGTGTCATCAAGCTTAAAGTGATTTTTGTACAAGGCTGTGTTGAATTTGATGGGAGAAGAAATAACCTGAAAAATCTATTGACAACAAAAGTTATGTTTGCTGATTTTCAGAGAAGTACCTCAAAGGAACAGGCTATAGGGACGAGGCAGCATGGTTTTGAGGCTTCTTAGGCACAGGGCAGTTTGGTGAACGAGGAAGAGGCACATGGGGACGTGCTTGTACCTATGAAGGCAGCATCACAGCATGTTCCTGCTGGGAACACACAGGCAAACAGGTAGAGGGAAGGGAAGCCTGGAGCTGCCACAACCTCTCTGAAAACCAGAAGTACGCAAAGCAGTGGTACCTGGAGTCTTGCGGCAGGGCCTGGAAATCCACTCTGAAAGGCTCTCAGCAGACCCCGTCTGAAGTCCTACGCAGCTGCCATTGCCCTTTTGTTTGTGTGGCAGTGGAGAGTGTGTGTACAGGGGAATATACACAAGTTTGCAACTGCCTGGGTATAAAAAGCATTTTTTTTCTTCAGGATGTGTTTGGCCATGACTATTCATATATTTATTTATTGGCATTCTATTAATACCAACTTTTACCCTCTATAAACCATATGGGCGGCTTTCCCGAGACACTGGGCTTCTGCTTTCCCTTCAAACCTGCTGCTTCTATGGGCTTTCTCTGGCTGGCAGACTGCTGCCAGTGCTGTGCAGGTGGCCTGATGTGCCTGGGGAGTGGCTTATGGAAAGGAACCTGCAGCCATTTCCGTGGCTTTGAAGGTGTTCCTGGCTCTGGCAGTTTGCTGACAGCAAAGCCTGTTTTCCTTTATTTCTTGTGGATCTCTTCAGTCAGTGGGGTTGTTCCCTGTCATAACTTGTGGGGTTACCCTGCAGCCTTCCCACCTATCCCTTCTTTGTCTTACTTTGACCACAGAGACCTCTGTGAGCGTAGGTTCATTTCTGCCCATATGCATGCTCTTGAAAAATAATTTTACTTGAAAAATAATTTTATGAGGGAGGTCAGTTTATCTTAGCAATATCCAGTGACTCCAGGTAAACTCAAGGACTCATATTTCATACTTTGTCTAAGGAAACACATAGGAAGGTGCAACTTTTGCCCTGAAGACCTGTAACAGCAAATTCTGCTGAGCCTGGTGCATCCTCTGAAGTCATCAGGGGACATACGTTATAGCTTCCAGAAAGAAGAACAGCAGAGTCAAGTCAATGTAATGCTGTACCTCATCTGACTGGTGGGAATAAATTGGAAATGAGAATGAGGGAGGACAGGAGTGGCTGAGTATGCACTGCAGAGTGACAAACATTTGAAGAGCTCAGTGGCAGCTGACCTGCTATGCTGGACTCGTACCAGTATGAAAAAGATCTCAGCAGGGCCTAAGGCTCCATCAGAGGGAATGGGATCATACGAATGGAATTCAGTAAGAGCACGGTCTGAGCCCCGCTGTAACAAAAATTCACATGAATGAATGATTTTACACACATTAAGAGTTATTTCAAAACCAGTAGAAATACTTGAGTACGTTTTTGTACTTTGCCAGACTAAGGTTTAGAAATTAATGCAATTTATGTGTTTCAGTTGCCCACATGAGGTGATAATTTTTTTTAATGTATCATGATGGGGAGGGGAGAGAATGTCCTGAGGAGCTTTGTTATGTGCATGGAAGTGTTTTAGCTTCTGTAATCTAAAACCAAACACAAAAAATGAAACTAAAAAGCAACAGCTAAGTTTGAAAGCAAGAAAGGATTTTCTTGCTAAATAACCCCAGACTGAGCATGTTTTAACAGAAACACTACAGAACACCATCTGTTGAAAACTGGTGCTTTGTTTAGTTTTTATGTTGGAAGTTTATTTTTTATGCAAACAGGAAAAAAAAAGAGCATCTTTATTCTTTTGCAGAGAGTTGGATTGAACGATGTCTCAATGAAAGTGAAAACAAACGTTATTCCAGTCACACCTCTCTGGGGAATGTTTCTAACGATGAAAGTAAGTAACTTGTCATTCATTTAAAATGAGTGTGAATGTGTCCGAGTGCTAATTTCCTGCTGTGTGTTGCTACCTCTTGGTGATATTTTTAGTACTCTGTAGTTTGAAGAGTCAACTCACTGACACATCCAATAGGTTTTTTTGGTTTGTTTGTTTGTTTTTGTTTTGGTTTTGTGTTTTTTTTTTTTCCTGGAATATTTGCTATTTTGGACTATTTAAAAGGAAGTAACACTATCTATTAGTTAGAACAACCAGAGGAAGTTGTGTGTCGTTGAGTAAAGGCTGGATGACCTCTAAAATGTGCTGTTAGTATTAAATTAGCTCACGAGTAAAACCATCTGTTTTGCTTTTCGTTGGTGAACATCATGCAGTTGAAATACAGGAACAGTTGTGCTGTTTTTTCAGTACTAGTATATCAAATCATACAGATAAATATCTTTATTTTAAGAATTGAAAAATCATCAGATTAAGAAAAATCCCATATTAAATAATGATTTTGCTTATTTTTAGTCATAGACAAAAAACGATTATAAATCTAGCTGACTTAAAATAGCTATTTTTCTTCTCTTCTAGTTATAGCAATTTTAGATCTTGATTTTTAACACAGCAGATAATGAAAAGGACCCCAAAATACCTTAAAATAGCCTAATTGTTTCTTTTTAAAATTGTAAGACAATGGTTAGTGTACCATTTAGTTTTTCCCTGTTTATGCAATTTCTTTTCCACTTAATCTGCCCTAAGGAAAATACTCTTCACGTTAGTTTTTCTCTCTGTACTTCGTATGTTAGTTCATGTTACAACATACTAATGAAGACTGAATTCTTTAATTCAGAAAAACTCACATTTTTTTAGTATTCAAGCATGTAAGTTTAGAAAATGTATTTTAATCACTTCTTAATTGCTGAATATGCCTTTTATATTTTCTTCCATTTTAAGAGAACTATTTTATTTTAATGTCACAATAAAATTCTGTGCCTTGCAACACAGTGCTTTAGTAGATCACAGAGTTTGCTGTATTAGGGCTCTACTCTTGTTTGTCCAGGGATCTCTTCTGAAGCAATATCTCTTCTTCAGGAGAAAAGAGGTATTAGAAACATGATAGTTATTCATGACTCCCAAACTAAGAACAGTGGGTAAGAATCCTTAAGGATAGACAATAGAACTTGGGTGGGTTTGGGGTTTTTGGTTTTTAAAAATGAAGGAATTAAAAATCAGTTTCTCTTCAAAAATAAAATTGTAGTTGAAAACCAAAAAGCATCTACTTGTTAATTTGCTTTTTACGAGAACCTGTGAGATGAAAAAACTCATTTCAGTCTGATGCTACTGAGAAAGCAATGGAAAGAATCTGTAACGAATGAGATGTGCCTTTAGACTCTTAATAGTGTCAGAATTAAGGATTCAACCCTATTGACTTTAGTGAGATTTTCCTTAGACTCTCAGTTCAAGACAGTACTGTCAAGGTAATTATTTAGCACCACTAGCTATATTAAAAAAATTATAATGTCATAATTAAAAGTCTCCTTCTGTGTTCTGTTCTACATCTGTTACCCTAAATAGGTTGTAGCAAGACTAGCAGTAGTTTGTTATATATGCTTGTAGTTTAAATGCAAGCATAAGAAAACTTGCCCATACCTAGGGACAGTAAGAAGTGGACCTGGATGGGTTAGCAAGAGTAGGTGTTTCAGACAGTGATGTTGAGAAGATCAGATGGTTGTTCATTCTGTTTTCTGGTACTGGAATTAAGGGACAAGCTGTGATAATGAAGGGCAGCAAATTTAGAACCAATAAGACAAATATATATATAAATTGATCCCACAATTTGTGTGCAGAAGACACTGTAACAGTATATAATGGAAACCCAAATGAGAGTGAGAGTTGATTTCATCTAGCTTCCTTTATAGCCAGTTCTTCCAGATGCTTCCTTTGCACTGATACCAGCATTTCTGCAGCACAGATAAGAGAATTAATCCGCCTGAAGAGTCACCCTTGTTTTGGGAGGAGAGACTGAAGAGGGAGGAGTAGGAAAGAAAAAGAAGCCACTTGCCCATCAGAAAGACCAATAATCTGTGAAATTCAGAACAAACTATGAATTTAACCTTAGAAAACATTGTACTTTTGTGTTTCTTTCCAGTCCTTGAGTTCTTTCTTACATTTGTCTAACAGTGCCTACACACCAACCAAGAAATTTCCAAACCATTGTGTCACTCTTTGTCCAGCCTCTGTCATACTTTTACAAACAGCAGGAGGCAAAATGTTCTGAGAAAACCTATGTAACCCTATTTGAATTCTTCAGAATGGTGATCAAATTGCTGTTTGTCAATGAAGCTCCAGTTTTCATCTGCAGACAAAAGAAGACGTCATCCATCTCTTTCTCTTGACTACTCAGGTAGTTCTTGGCTGGACTCTACCAGAGAAAATGTGCTTTTGGTTTGTTTTTTGGTTTTGGTGAGGTTTTTTTGGTCTTGCATCCAGTGAAGACTATGAGAATTTGCACTGTGAACTGATAGTGTTCTTACTCAGTATCATGCTTGCTCTTGTGACTGTTTTTTTCTTGTATGTTTTGAGAGTTCATAGGGTTTCCTTTCTATGGTTGGAGTATGCTACAGAACGATACTTCAGGTCACAGGCTGCAGGGGTGCTTTGCAATCTTCTGTTCTCATCCAGACAAGGGTGGTCAGGCACTGGAATGGACTGCCCAGGGAGGCGGTGGAGTCACCGACCCTGGGTGTGTTCAAGGAAAGATTGGATGTTGTGTTGAGGGACATGGTTTAGTGGGAGCTATTGATAATAGGTGAATGGTTGGACTGGATGATCTTTTAGGTCTTTTCCAACCTTGGTGATTCTATGATTCTAGACACACTTGAACCTGCATTATATTGTGAAGGGAAGCAGTGACTCACAGCTGTGGATTCACGTGGTCTCACAGCTTCTTTGGGGACTTCTTACCCTCTTGGAACGTTTCATGACCTTTCCCAAAACACAGCTTTTTCACTTTAATATAAAAATTCTAGCTAAATTTTATTTCAGTTTCAATTTTTTTAAACATTTTTCCTTCCACCACTTCCACACTCTGCATGTTAGTCAAAAGAGTTACAGGAGAAGGGAACAGTTCAACCTCATATCTAATAATAACAAAAAACAAACAACCCACGTAATTTTCTGAGTACTGTGTGTTGAGCCAGATTCTCCAAATTGAAATGGGGGTCCAGAAGAATACAATGCAAGGATTATGAAATTTTCAATTTCAGTTCCCTGGGGAAGGAGTCATGATGTTACATGATGAAGTGGAAGGGTTGCTTGTCCAAATTTCTTTTCATATTTAGAAATGTGAACATATATGAGATAAAGTAAAAGATTCAGACTACTTTTTGCACTTCAAAAGGAATGTTCAAAATCCATAATCAAACTGGCTGAAATGGAAGATTCATCCAATATATATTTTTTTTTTGTTTGAAGCAAGCCTCTTATTCTTCCATTGAGAAAAAGGTTTAAAAAGAGCTACTTGATTTCATTGACATTTTTTTTGTGGAAAATTATTTCTTCTTCAGTCATACCCACTCAGTTATAACTATGCTGCCATGTATCAGAGGGTTTTAAAAAAATCCCACTATTTTAAAGGCATGGAGTACATGCTAATGAGCCTGCATCTTATTTATGGCTACATGTAAGAGATAAGGTAGCTTCTTACTTTTACTTAATTTTAGGTAAGGGTAAATCACTTTTGACAACAGTCAGAACCTGGACTGCAGGGGTTATAGAGGAAGAGGCTGTTCCTCAGAAAGGTGTGGAGCTACCTGAACTAAGGGAAGGATTTTATCCATATAAAGCTACTAATAACATATTAGGTCCTGGTGGTTTTGAGACACATGCAGGCAGTGCTGGAAAGTACAGGACTCTTCTATTATCTCCACAGTGGAAAGGAGAGCTTTAGCTCCACTTTAGATGTGATAAACTGTTGGTTTTGGCTGGGATAAAGTTAATTTTCTTCACAGTAGCTAGTATCAGGCTACAGTTTGTATTTGTGCCAGAAACACTGTTGATAATTCAGGGATATTTTTATTACGGCTAAGCAGTGCTTACACTGCATCAAGGCCTTTTCTGCTTCTCACCCCACCCCACCAGCAAGAAGGCTGAGGGTGCACAAGAAGTTGGGAGGGCACAGAGCTGGGACAGCTGACCCCAACTGACCAAAGGGATATTCCATACCATAGGATTTCATGCTCAGCAATAAAACTAGGGGAGAGGTTGGCAAAAGTGAGGCGCAGCTCAGGGACTGGTTGGGCAGCAGTTGGTTGGTGGTGAGCAATTGTTTTCATTGGCATCACCTATAGGCTCAGCATATAAAGCTCGGGAAAGAAGAAAAAAGGGGGGCACAACTTGGAGTTAAGGCATTTGTCTTCCCAAGTAGCTCTTGTGCAGGAGTTTGCGCTGCTTTCCTGGAGATGGCTAAACACCTGCCTAATTATGGGAAGCAGTGAATGAATTCCTTGTTTTGGTTTGCTTGCATGCACAGCTTTTGTTTAACCTATTAAACTGTACTTATCTCAACCCGCGAGTTTTCTCACTTTTACCCTTCTGAGCCTCTCTCCTATCCCACCAGAGGGTGAGTGAGCAAGTGGCTGTGTGGTGCTTGTGCCAGCTGGGGTTAAACCACAATACAAACAGACTAACATCGATATTTTAGAAAAAGGTGTACTAATGCAGGGTCTTTGTGGATGTTTCACTTACTTTGTTTAAGGCAGCATGCTTAAAGAGGTGCTGAGCATAGCTCCTATTGTCTCCATGTCTTGTTCCAAGAAGCAAGAAATCCTTTGAGCTGGACCTAAAACCAGACAGCAGAAGTTAGAGGGTACTACTGAGAGTTCAGGGAAAGCCACAAACATACCCACAAGGTACAGACAGAACCTTATTATGGTGGCTTTGAAGCAGAATTTTGAAAGGAGAAAGATGCAGCTGTTAGCAAAGAAACTTCCATGGAGTTTTGGAAAAAAAACATTCTCTGGTATTTCTGGGAGCCAAGAAATACTATTTTTCTAGTACATAGATTATCCCAGTTTTTAATCTCATTGATAGCTTGTTCCATGCTGAGAGTTTTACTTGCACCTGTCTAACTATTACCTGCTTTCAGCTTGGGATGACTACCAGGTTTCCCACCTAACCAGGAGCCTTGAAGGTGCCTTTCCTTGGAAAGCTGGTAGTCCTTCTACTGGCAGAGGAGTGAACACACAAGATCTGCTCCTAGCACATAGGTTTCTCCCTGAGGTGCTATGCAGCTGCTGTATGTGTGAACACCTGCAGCTGTGCATCAGAAGTGGGATTTTTCCTGACGACTTTGAGTCCTTTTGTGTTTGTCACAGAATTGTCAGCTCTCTTGCTCTCTTCTTTGACAGTGCCTTGAAGCAAGTGTCTTTATTTCCTTGCTTTACAAAATAGATTGGGTTTTAAATGTATTGAATTTTAAATGGTATGGGTTCATTTTAATCTACAGTGTTATTCTGATGGGGACTGATAAAACAGGCCAAAAAGTGAACAGGAAAACAGTATTCCGTACCTCTTTTGTGCTGTACAAACAGATCTGGGTTCAGACCTGAGTCAAGAGTTAAACAGAACATTCCCAGCTCAACAGGGAAGCTATTAAGTACTCTGCTACCAAGTAAGATATAAGGAATAGGGATATTCATTATTTTCTGCCAGTCAATTATCTGATGGGATTATATTGTTAAACTGTACAACATAGAATAAAATGTTTGTTTATATAATACTGAAAGTTCGTATTTCTATGTCCCTTCCATTCCTATACTATGTGCAATTCTTTCC
Organism: Syrrhaptes paradoxus; assembly: GCA_013400615.1. Taxonomy (NCBI): domain Eukaryota; kingdom Metazoa; phylum Chordata; class Aves; order Pterocliformes; family Pteroclidae; genus Syrrhaptes; species Syrrhaptes paradoxus. Next base: position 47,360 of record VZTO01006803.1, read on the forward strand.
ATCTATTTAATAAAAAAGTGAGGGTTTTTTGAAAGCAAGTACTCTAGCCAAAACCTTGTGAAAATTAGAAACATTTTGGCTGACAGCTGGTCTATTGGCAGAAAACAAACAAACAGAAAGTTCTGTTTTCTTGTACAGAGAATTCATTCTGGGGAGACAAGCACTAACTGAAAATNTAATAAAAAAGTGAGGGTTTTTTGAAAGCAAGTACTCTAGCCAAAACCTTGTGAAAATTAGAAACATTTTGGCTGACAGCTGGTCTATTGGCAGAAAACAAACAAACAGAAAGTTCTGTTTTCTTGTACAGAGAATTCATTCTGGGGAGACAAGCACTAACTGAAAATTTTAGTTTTGTTGAAAATCCAGTTGTTCCCTGGGTGCATATTTTGATGGAAAATGGTGCTCAAATAACTTTTTTTTTAGTAAGTTCAAAGT
>VZTO01006803.1:48968-87476 GCA_013400615.1 Syrrhaptes paradoxus
AGTGTTATTCTGATGGGGACTGATAAAACAGGCCAAAAAGTGAACAGGAAAACAGTATTCCGTACCTCTTTTGTGCTGTACAAACAGATCTGGGTTCAGACCTGAGTCAAGAGTTAAACAGAACATTCCCAGCTCAACAGGGAAGCTATTAAGTACTCTGCTACCAAGTAAGATATAAGGAATAGGGATATTCATTATTTTCTGCCAGTCAATTATCTGATGGGATTATATTGTTAAACTGTACAACATAGAATAAAATGTTTGTTTATATAATACTGAAAGTTCGTATTTCTATGTCCCTTCCATTCCTATACTATGTGCAATTCTTTCCATCTATTTAATAAAAAAGTGAGGGTTTTTTGAAAGCAAGTACTCTAGCCAAAACCTTGTGAAAATTAGAAACATTTTGGCTGACAGCTGGTCTATTGGCAGAAAACAAACAAACAGAAAGTTCTGTTTTCTTGTACAGAGAATTCATTCTGGGGAGACAAGCACTAACTGAAAATTTTAGTTTTGTTGAAAATCCAGTTGTTCCCTGGGTGCATATTTTGATGGAAAATGGTGCTCAAATAACTTTTTTTTTAGTAAGTTCAAAGTCCATCATTCTTCTTGGTTTAAAAGGACAGCTAGTGGAAGATGCTGAAGAGTATTGAAAAAGCATCCCCAGGAAACACACATACTTGAGGAAGGGGATTTAAATTATTTAAATTATTGCTAGTTTGTGGTGTTAAATCCTTACATGGGAGGAGCTGAGTGTGGGTGGCTTGTAGTGTGTGAGGGCAGGTTAGGTAATGCACCTGCTCACAGGTGCTCACTCTTATTGTGAGTGAAAAACAGCTGCGGGAGGAATGGAAGGGATGTAGAGACTCTAAGATTGTATAATTTTGTCTGATAGAGCCACATATCCAGGGGAAAAGAAAATCTAGTTATTGCAAGTGAAAGCCATCTAGTAATGGACTTTTGCATACCAACCCCCTAAACCAAGAAAGATGATCAATAGGTTTATTCTGGGGAGGGGGGAGTAGTACCTCTTGGTTTCACATGTAGAGGTTGTTTAGGATTTCTGCGCCTTAGTTAGATGGGTGGTTGTTTAGATCAGTGGCTTTCCAATTTGTAGTGAAGTTAAACCAGTGGATGATAGGCTTTGACACTGACATAGAAAATACTGATTAAGAAAATGGATGATTTTCAACTGAGAAACAATAACCTTTATTTGAACAGGAAGGTGCTGGGGTGCAGGAGGAGGACTGGACCCCACATGCTGCTGACAGCTAAGGGCTGCAGCTTTTGTTGTTGTACACCACTGTGATGTGTCCCTCCCCCAGCAATGGCACAAGCCTGAATCCCTGTGGCCGGCAGAAAGGTGCTGCGGTGCCCTGTGTTATGGGTCCCTGTTGGTGAGGCCTGCGCACCCCCATGACAGCCAGATGCAATTTTCGTTGCTAAAGCAAGGGAAAGCTGCCACCGCACCCCGCCAGTATTTTACCCCTTGCAACACTTTGCCGAGATGAACTGTTCATAACTAGCTCCCTTTCGCTCTTACCTCAAGAATGGTTGGGAGGCCACCAGCTGCCGGCATCCGTGGGGGCTTGTCAGGCCTGGCCAGCCTGCCCATGGGTGAAGCTGCAGCAGTCTCTGTGCCTCAAGCCTGGGGCACAGCCATAACTCCCTTTCATCCCTGCTGCCTACTTTTTCCCTGGCCGGGATGACAGGGAAGCCACTGGATGACACAGGACTGGACCAGACTCTGGTCAGGCCACCTGCCTCTTGCCTCTTCATAATGACTGTGGGGCCTTCCCTGCGTGGGCTTGCTCACCTTCCCAGCAGGTGCTCTCACACCTCCGAGCTGAGCTGGGCTCCCTCGTCTCCTGTCGCCTGGAATACTGTGAATCCCAACCCCGAAAGCTCTTCCTGCCTCAGAGCAGGGCAGACTCCTGAGCCCCCTCCTCCCCAAGCCTCTTCTTGCGGAAGGCTGGGGCCAGGCGAGCTCTTCTTAGGGTATCTGTGTTGTCAGTTAAGGGTAAGAAGAGAAAAACGGTGCTGTGAGAGGGGACGGCTGCAACTATTTTATCCACCCAGTGGTTGCTTCACACTACGAAGACATTTTGTCCTGCCACCGGCCAGCTCGGGGGCTGTTTTCCAGCATCAGCGGCCTGCGGCAGACAAGGCCACTCAGCATTCAGGCCCTGCCTGGGGAGGGTTTGTTGCATGCCGTCCATTTGTTTAGGAAAAACAAATGAAAAACACAATTTAAAAGTGATTTGAAATGTGTATGTTGGTCCTATGCGCTGAATAAAAGCGGGCCCCTGAAAGGCAGGGAAGGAGTGTGCGGCCCAATAATTAGAGGCCTATTGTCATGCAGATGCAGAAGAGGGGCTGCTCGCAGTGTCTGCCGATAACTGTAAATCTGGATTTTCCTGACGTTCAGGGGACCGGCCTCACAGGCTGAAGGATGTTCAATTAACACAACTTGCCCTATACGTAATGGAAGAAATATTGTGGCGTTAGGGCTGAAGACAGCGTTTTCCAAAGTGGGGTTTTATTTGTGTGTGTCAGTTCTTGGGACTGCACAAGAGGCCTGGCAGTGGGGTCTGATGTGCAGAGGAGGCAGGCCAGCTCCCTTAAGATTCAGCGTCCTAAAGGCTCACCTAAATAACTTCTAAAAGTTAGTTGTATGAAGAAAAGAAAATTGCAGCATGGTGTACAGGTGCAGTGTTTTACCTCATTGCTTAGTTATCAAAGCCTTCTGCACTTAGTGCCTTTGTCAGGGACAAAGTTGTTAAAATATCAAACTGTGTTTGATACAACACTGTTTCCCAAAGAGCACCCTTCTGGAGACACTGGTTGTGCTTCACTCCAGCTTTCACCTAGGAACGTTTTATATGCTTCACAAATTACAATTTAATAGGAATTATTCTATACATACTTTTAAATTGTTTTAAAAGAACTAATGTGAACTAGGAATAATCCAATATTTTATGAATTTTATTTTAATAATATTTTTCTTTATTCATCTTTTATTCACATTTTTAGAAAGTCATCAAATCAGAGAATTACCTTGGAAACAGTTAATGAGAAACACTATCAGAAAAATTATCTGAAAAGGAATAGAGTATATTATAGAACATTTTTAATTTCAGTTTTTCTTGTTCAGAATTAATCACTGTAAATTTACAAACATCTAGTACATATCATGTTAGGATCGCAATAGTGGATGAATCCTGTTAGGTTAAATGTCTCATCTAATATAAAACTCGAGTAAGGCAACTGTTCTCTTGAAGCAGGTGAAAGTGTTTTTGTGTTCTGACATGCTGCTAGAAGTCTAAGAGTTGCTTTTTTTTCATATAAATTTATCCTTTCCAATTCCTGTGCACCACTCTGCTCCTGCTATCAGTGGTGTTTGCAAGGTATCTTCAGCAGTAGCTGCAGATGCCAGTGTAGGTAACATCATTATGACATTTCCACAATTTAGCCAATATTTTGAGAAAACTTTGGCTTTGAGAAAAAAATTTTTATCAGATAATTCCTTACCAGTTCATAATGCCTGAACAATTCCCACTGAAATTACATAGTATTTTTTTGTTTCTTAACAGATGAGGAAAAAGAAAATAATAGAGCATCAAAACCACACTCAACTCCAGCTACACTGCAATGGTAAGATGCTTTTTAAAAAAAACCGGTTAGTGTTTTTTTCTTATACTTTTTCCATCTGAAGAGGATAGAGATCTTGGACATCTTATACAGTTCTAAAGATACTTTCATTGTATGTGTTTAACCTGCTTATTAGTATCCTGTACAGCATTTCTCAACAAATGTCTTACTCTCATGGGATTTGTTTGAACATAGGAAACCTCTGATACAGTTCAGAAGATCTACTTGGCATATTTCTTTGCCACCTTGCCAGCTGGTGATTTGTGGTTTGTCATCATTGTTAAGAAGAAAACTAGTACTGAGAATTTTTTTCAAGACTCACATTTGTTTCAGTGTGTGATGAACCTTTACTGACTGTTTTACGGAAACAAGATCTCTATAATTTAACATAAAATACAAGAAAAGAGAAGAGAGAGTTTGGGGTTTCATTCATTTGTTAAAATCCACTTGCAAATTTAGTAAGGAGAAAAAGGGAAGGGTAATTAGGAAGAGAGGAAGAGAGGACCGAAAGAGGAAAGTTTGTGAGTTAGTCTACTGTGCTATGAAAAATGAGCAAGTGCTGTTCACTGTGATTTACAGCAGTATTTTAGGCCGCATGTTCTGTAATGTTGTTTATACTTCTGACATCCCTTTCTATAGGTTATCTCTTAGACTTCTGTTGATTTTCCGTTAACTTAGGTTTTTAATTTGGTTTAGCTTCCTTAATACTGTAGGGGATCTAGCATTTTCTAGGAGGTTCCTTGTATCTGGCAGAACAGAGCTCTGTTACAGAAAAGCCTCAGAGCTTGCTTATCTGGAAAACCATACTCCCTAGCTTGTTTTGAGTTTTTTAAAGAAAGGCCTTTACTTTACTTCTAAGCACTTCTCATAGTTTTCTGGATGAAAAGATAAGATTATTGGTAAAAAATGTGGGGTTCTTAGCAAAATGTTAACAAAATTCTTTTTCTGCTTCTGTCAGTCTCTTGGGAGATCTAACTGAACAAACAGCAAAGAATATTTAATTCAGTGAATTTTACTCTTTTTCTTTGCCTGTGAAATTCTGTGATTCTATGAAATATGCATAAAGAGTTTTGGATTATTTCGTCTATATTTGTTTTTTAAAGTTGATCAGTTAAATTTTAGATTTAAAAATCCCCAAGACCTGTGGGTTGTTTTAGAATAGGTTTCTGCAAGTATTCAGTGTTTCACCTTGAAGAAACTTGCAGAGACTTCCAGTACAAATGATGAGATGGGCAAATATAAATCAACACATTTAGTTCTGGACTATTGCTTCTTTGTAGCTATTTGTATCACAAAAGTGCTGTTTCTCAGAAGTTCAAGAGAAGTGAATAAAGAGAGAGAGTGACTACAGACAGAAAATTATTAAAATAATAGTGAAATGTCACAGAGGTATTTTATTATTTTCCATTATTCACCCACACAATTTCGACACAGTTCAAATAGGATAACAAAGAACTATATAGCTAAATAAAATAGCAGGCAGGGCTTACCAGTCCTGAATTCAGAACAGTGTTTATTTTGCAGTAGAGTCAGTTAAGAGTCTTTTCCATGGGAGCAAATAACGGAGTAGCCAAGAAGTCAGAGTTAATTAGAACATGCCAGTGATACTGTTCCCAACAGAAAACATGCAAATACTGTAAACAATCTTTTGCCAAATACTTTCAAGCTTCCTCGGTCATAAAGGTTAGTAAATCCTTAAACTCCTGGGATATTGAGCCCTGCTGGAATGCAGTGTACACGCTAATGCTCATTCAGCAGTGTTTGCAATAGAACCCTAGAATTTTGATTCTGAAAAGGCTGTTTACATCACCTTCCCTGCCCCCTTGCTAGTGTACTGGCTTACTACCTGTTGTGTTATGTTTCTTATATGTTTAGGTAGGTCAGAGATTCTCCCCTTTGAGTCTCTTGGAGCATCTGCAATTTCTTCCTTTCAGTTTTCCACCCCAAAATACATGAGGGAACAAAAGGCAAAGAATTTTTCACTTTTAATTTCTTTAGCTGGTGTCAAACTGAATTATATGATCACCTCATTTATTAAAAGACCTATAACTAAAAGTTTCCCAGCTTAGTAGCCGTACCATAGAACAATTTTCTGGTGGTTTACACATGCTTTTCAGCCTGTGTAGTGCATCTTTAAATTGGTATTTCCTGGAAAACTGTGATAACTGGGTTTAATACATGAGGTAAAATTACAAACTCAAAAGTTGTGGTCAAATTGCTAAAATAGTAAGCTTGCTTTGTGTGAAGCTGTTGAGTTTCCACTGTTCTGGAAAAAAACAGACTCATTAGCATCAGGTTATTTGTCCTAGCAGCCCATGGGGCAGTAAATTATTGTGGCCACCACTGTACAAATGCTGCTCTGAGTGCTTCCTGTAGATTTAGCTTTACATGTTTGACAGTTTTGCCTGCTCAGGCCTCAGACCTAGTTTTTGACCAGTGAGAAAGACAAAAGACTAAATTTACCTGAATATGCCCTGGGAAATCATCTGTCCCACCCTCCTACTGGAATCTCTGGGCCAGATTCAAGTGATGGAAGTGGTGGGGTAAATTATTGACTAGATTTCAGGATAAAGTGCCAAACTTGCCTTGTTCTGGAAAATAGAAGCACGATGATTGCAGCATCTGGTGTCTGCCAGATTAAAGCTTGTCATGATTTTACTGTTAGATACTACTCTTATTTACAGCTAAAGAAGGCAAGAGTGTGTTGGAGAACAGAAACAGAGAAAACATCAGTAGCAAGGAAAAAGAAGAGGAGGAAAGTTGTAGGGAAAGTGAAGCAAAACATAAGGGAAATATGTAAATTTTGTCACATGGTCCATATTACCATCATCTTTAATAATGTCTGGCATCTTACTGAAAGGAGTGAATATCGCCAATCCCACAGGGATCTATCCTTAATGCTAACGCCTCTACAAAGGCAAAGTACATTGAATGTTACAATAGAGGGGGAGGAAGAAGTAGCTGAAGATGCCAGAAGCATGTCTGGATGACTGTCAGCCTGGCTAAATATCCTTTTCCTGGAAACAGGAGTTATGTTTTTGTTTTGTTTTGTTGATGACACAGAATGAAGTGAAAGGCCTGGTAAAGGTAACATTACTGCCAAATAGAGCATAATTAGGGAAACTAGAAGGGCTTGAATTTAACTGTTAAGGCAGTTCTTCTCCTGTGTTCGTTATTATCTCTAAAGCTATAGCTTACTAAATACCTGGCTCTAAAATGTTCATGATTATTTCATTGGTGAACTGGCTAACCAAATTGTAAGTGTGAAATTTTATTTTACCTCAGTTTGGTGTGTGTGTGCATGTGTGTGTCTGCTTCTCCAGACAGAATTATTGAAAACATGGACAACCTAATTTCATGCAGTTTGGTGGCTTACACTGTAGGTGCTCCAAATAATAACAGTATTGTGAAGCTAAAGTCAACAAAACTGTTCTAATTTTTTGCAACATTCATAAAAAGAGGTAAAAAAAAGGAAGGTAAGGCACTGCTAGACAACGGATTCTCCCCAGGTTAGTAGTTTCACAGAAATTGTTATAATACATCAAAATTAATTGGTTCTAAAATCCTATATGTGATTAGCAATGGTAACATCACAGTTGTTCTGTTGTCTTTGTATCTAAAACCAAGTCTGTAACAACGCTACAGACCTGGCTCTGCCATAGAATAATCTCGTTTAATCTAGAAGTATATAAGTATAAAGAGGGAAACAGCAAAAAGGACATATAAAACTGTCATTCCTCTGGAAGGATAGGGAGTTTTATTGCTATACTGTAGTGCTACAAAAGGTCTCATTGTGAACTACTGGATTCCACATGGCTTTATTAGGACATTTAAAATGTTATATATATATATTATTTCTGATAATGATTTGTTAGGTAGAAGATTGAGTTCATTATCTTTCTATAATACTGTAGAATAAAGCTGAATTCAAAATATGATAAAGTTGTTAAATAAAAGACAGGAAAATAAAAGAAGTGGAGCAAGATGGGTTTTTTGATCATTAAAAAAAAAGTTCAGGTATAATGGAGCATTGTTCAGTGTCAGACTAATGACTCCCTGTGAAAGAGAGGAGAAAAGAGAAAAATTCATCAGATATGAACAGAAATAATTAACTGCTTTTCTTTCTGTCCTGTCTTGGTCACGGAAGCTGACATTCCAATTAGCAGCTATAGTATACAAACGAACTCTCCAGGTTTTGAAAGGAGGTTTTGTTGAAGTGCTATGAATTTGAGGAAAGATGCCATGATGATATTTCTGTAGAAACCAAGGAAGAATAGATGTTGCCCATACAAACTGATTCCATTCATCTAGCCGGATACCTTATTAAAATAGTTTGCAGTCACAAATGATCATGATAACTGAAATGGGAGGTAGGTAGGTCCTGAAAAAGGCAATGAAGGAGAGAAACTAGATATTTGGAAGGTGTTCTACAGCTATCAAATGACACCTTTTTTTTTTTTTACTGTAAAATTGGAGGTTTTTTTAGAATATGTATTAATTTTCTAATACATTTAAGAGGAGGTGACACCTGCCTTCTCCTCCTAGCCAGCAAGGCAGACAAGCACACATGTAACTATATATGCATATGAGTGACACCATGGATGACAAGATTAATTATGGTTTAAAGTTAAGTGTGTATGTAAGTACCTCTTGAACCTTGCTGGATCAGAATCATAAAAATGAAATTTCAAAGGAATGTTTCTTCTAGTCTATAGATATATAATAAACCCAGTTTCAGATTTTAAAGATGAAGTATATGCCTTTTCATATATTTGATGCATAATTTACAATTTTATAGTTGTGTTTGCATGTGTAAATGAACAATAATAGTTTCTACTATTATTATAGGCTGTTATTTCACTATTTTATTCAGAATTGTACTCAGATTGCGGACTCTTTTTTTTCATTTTGTCCATCAAAAATAGCAAGAAAACATTATACAGATATGATTTTGTGCACACTCTCCAGTATTTGCAAATAACTTGCTTTTCCCACATCTGCTGCTTGAATTTTGCAACTGGACAGGAGTGAAGAGAGTGTCATGAACCAAAGGTGACCAGTTCTGTAGAGAATGAGAGAATGCTTCCCCTCAGCAAATGCTGTTTCATAGTTGTACATGTATTTGTTTACTGCAAGATGCTTTTAGGATATAAGAGATGACTAGTGTATTTTTTTCCTAAAAATAGCACTTTGGAGCATGGTCAAAGACCAGTATCGCTTTGTACTAATCTCTGTTTGCCTGAGAACTCACAGTCTGTATTTTTAAAAGCCAGCGTGAACCAAATGAAGTGAGTAAGGGGTATGGAAGTGAATTGGAAGGAGCACTGAAGAACAAAGCAGAGAAAATTTAGTAGACAGGCAGAAGCTGGAATGTTTGATCTTAAAGATGCAACTTTGCACACTGTTTACCATACAGGACATCCAACATACTTGCAGTTCTCTCTGTTTAATATTTGCTTTTTAAGGCTGGAGGAGAACTATGAGATTGCAGAAGGTGTTTGCATTCCTCGAAGTGCTCTCTACATGCATTACTTGGACTTCTGTGAGAAAAATGACACGCAACCTGTTAATGCTGCCAGCTTTGGGAAGGTGAGTCTAAACAGCAGTTTGATGCCTTGAGCTCTCACCTGGTTCAGGTGAGTTTGGATTATTGAAAATAATGAAGTCATCAATTACCATTAGAGATAGAGGTATATGAATGGAATCTCTTTTGTATTCAAGTTATTAGACAAAGGCTAAGGTTTTAAGTATTTAGAAGGTTGGAATTATTTCTGATCATTACTAAGCTCCAGAACACATGAAAATCTTTGACAACTTCAGTCTGCAGCCTAGCTGACAGTGACATGGTATACAGTATTGACAGCTTGGAAGTTGAATACAAGCCAGTGTAAACACATCTGCATTGTAGCCTGCACTGCTTTAACAATTTTTTCTTTTTTAAATAGAAGGGTAAAATAGAAATAATTCTAATTCTGGGGCCTGTGATTCCTTGTGCTTCTGCTTTCCAGTCCAGCTCTAGCAAGAGCCACTGCAGTTAAATCCAGACTCACAGTGAAGATACATTCTTAGCAGAGATGCAGCTGTGCATTGTCCAGATGTGAGCAGCAAAGCTGTTATGCTGTACATCACTAGCAGTCATTAATGGCTATCTGGGATGTTACATGAAGTTCTTATTTTGGATTTGCTGGTCAGATGGTGTTTTTTTCTCAGTGAAAAATAGGATGATATTTTTATATTTTTAATTTTTTATTTAAAACCGAAATTTTATTCTAGAATACGTCACAGGCCTTTCAGACATGTAGGCTGTGAAAAAACAAAAGAGTGGAGTTTGACACTGTTTCTGAAATGCTTGCAAGCATGAATCTGAAGCTGATTGTCTTGCAAGCTATTCTCTTCTAGTGTTTGCAACATTTATTGTATAGAAGTGCTGGGTATTCAAAGAAGGAAAAATGTTCCTAGGGTAAGTGCCTGTGTACAAAGTAGGTGAAGGAGAAGAATGTATTTAATGAGGTGTAGTTTTCTATAGTGCATCTTTATGTATGGCAGCTTAGCAAGGCAAGTAAAACATAGCATGTTGTAACACTACTATATTTGTTTTGTTTTAAAGACCTGCATAGCTCAGTTGATTCCGTTAGGTTTCTGTTTAAATACACTGCATAAGAGTAAATTACATTGTTCATTCTATATATTATTCCTACCAAGTGGTAAGTATGGTAGTTTAGGAATAGAGTAAACAAGAAACAGATTTCATGCAGGCTAACAGATTTGGAATGTAGATAAAGTTTACACAATGCTACTTTTGCTGCTAGTAAAAACTTCTATAAATTGTAAGGTGTAATTATTTTGAAATTATTTCATCAAAATATAAATTTACTGGGGACTTCACCAACTTTTAGTACACAGCCATCTTGTTACACTGTATGTTATGCCACCCTCCTTCTTCCCTGCCCCTCATACACACACACCTGTTCATCAGGAGGAGAACCTTGACCTGGCAAGACAGGTACAGTGTCTTTCATTCAAAAATCATGGCATTCCAGTGTGTTTTTCATGAGCTGCATTCCAAGTGTTTTCCACTCGGTTGCAATGAAGTTCTGAAGAAGTGATGCATGAAATTTCTTTCCCTTTTTGTGGAGAGGAACCCATACAGAATCCTCCTAGTACTGTCCCAAGCAAGTGCTTCATGTGGCCACTTTTGAATCTGGGAACTGAGGCTTCTGCACAGGTGTGTCCAAGAACCTTAGACAACACTGGCACAAACAGCGAAGCAGAACAGGCTTCTGCATCTGCAGAACCAAGAGCAGAACCCAGTGATTCTGTCCAACCCATTATTACCAAGAAAATGTACTGCACAGTCATGAAGATCTGCAAGGCAGACACCTACTTCATTCAATCAGTAGCTTGCAGTCAGCTTCTTCTTAGGAGTAGGTAGTACAGGGATGCAGTTTTAGCTAACACACAGGGTGTTATCGTGTGACTTAAATACAATATTGGCAATGTGTGTTGCATAAATGGCTTGGAGGCAGTGCAGTGAAATTGGTGCTATTTGAGGGCTTCTGCACTTTGCTGCTGAAACAGAGACCCTAGAGATGTTTGTCCTCATTGAGGATCATCAAGAGCCCTGCAGCTGTCATCTGCTCCAGAGAAAGAGGTTAGTTGTTCTGTGAAATTGTAGACAGTTCGCCTTTCAATAAACCAGATTGAATTTATGATTCATCTTTGAACTTTAGCTCTGTGGGCAATGTTAAACATTTAGGCTTTTTCTTTAACAGACTGGTTGTTTTTAGAATGAGACGTGGAGCTCAGCACATTAAAGCAATCTGTAGCAAGTAACATCCAAATGTGTTGTTGCATACTCAGTTACCTCTCAACAGAACAGTGTTGATTTCACTTTTAAAGATACTAATGGAGACATACGAAACTTGCCTGAAAGTGATCTCTCCAAAAGACTGCTTCACAAACAATGCTTCAGCCTGTGTGTACTTAAGCCTGATGTAAATCAAATATATCCACAACAGAGCATGGCAGGAAGAAAGGATGAGTTGTTAATGAAATGGATCTTGTTTTCTTCCATCTCCTGTGTCAAGGTCTTGCTTCTTTCAGTTTTCTGTACCTTCTTTCTACATAATTTTTAGATTCCCTCATGTCTGTCTGTCTATTTGCCTGTCTCTTGTCCTCTCCTCTCCCCATGCCAATAGCTGGGCAAGAAGCAGCACATGGGGTGGGTGTTGACTGGTTGCCTCAAACTCATGGTTGTCCAGTCAGGCAGTTAACAAATGGCTCAGCTAAAGCCTGAGCTTTCTTCCCTGTCTTGTCTGCAGCATTAACATTATGCCCTCCCTCCTATCTAGCCAGTGTTGCCTATTAAAATTCTAGGACATGGACTGGACCACAGGCCTTTGGTAGTATTGGATTAGCAAAACAAAAATTGGTCTGGGAGGTGCAGAAATTAAGAGAGAGACAGTAATATCTCCTAGACTGTCACCTTTGGAAATCTGACTAATAGCAACAGAAGTAAGAAGAAGAGGAAAGAAGAGAATTACTGTATGAAGAAACACCTTTTAAAAAGCCACCTGTACTCCTACGTCACTTAAAGTACATATAAAATAAGGAAGACTCTAATATGGTTATAAATGTGATATATTCTTATAGGACAAAGGGAGGAGCTATAGCTTTAATACGTTAACCAAGATTTTAGTGCTTTACTCATCCAATTAATACGTTAAAATTACAAGTAGTTTTTATACTAACATTTGCCAATCTGCTAATAGCTACGCTACCTAGTCTGTCACTACAGAACTTTTTCTTACCTGCAAAAGACAGGACCAAGCACTCTTTTACCCATGTACTTAAAAGAAACAATGACTAGGGAGGGCCCTACATTTGCTGGTTACAGCTCTGCATTAGCAAGTGGAGACTCCAGTGTTAAACTTCTTCTCTTACTGTAGACAGGAAGACAGATTATATTCAATGGGATCATGATTTCACACAAAAGTGAAGCAGAAAAGTAAAACTGTTCCATGCAACCAGTGACAAGACAGGGGAGAAGAGTCAGGAAGGGCAAGCGTGTGACTGGGTTATTAACAATAAAATATTGCACATGAGAAAAAGCTTTCTCATAGTGAACCTGTGTAGACTGTGGATTAGTCTTCAGGCAGGAGTCAAAGCCCTGTTGCTGAGGTCACTTGAAGAAGATGACAAAGATGGCAACTGTGTGCCCCTCAGCCTTGTGCTGCAAATGCTTCGGACTCTGCTTGGAACCCTGTGGTCTCAGAGAGCAGTTCAAGGTGTTTCCAACTGGAAGTTCTGCTGCTGCCTGCAGCAGGGAGGACTGAGCAGGTGTATGGTTTTTTTCCTGAGTAACATGTTAACATAAAATGGCAGTGATGATTGATACACTGAGCTAGGAATTACGGTGGATGAACACTCTGACTCATTATTCTCACTAGATTTAGTTGCAAAAGCTAAATCATTCTGAATTGGGGACTTCACTGAATCAAATAAATTACTTAAAAAGCAGGAATGTTTTGAGGATTTCCAAGCCCCTCCATAGCTATTGTATAAGGATTGGTGCCATAAGGCTTGTTGGTTTGCTCCTAGCTGTACATGTCACCCAGCTGTTCAGCTGGGTTGGAAGGTCTTTGAGCTTCTCTTTCAGTTTTATTTCCAATGCTGATTTTTGTCCTTTGTTTCTCTTGTGACCCTGTGTGAACCTTATTTTCTTAATCAACCACCTTAAAGATGTAGTCTTCCTTCTCAGCACCAGTTTCCCCTGTCCTCCATGTCCTCAGTTCACTGCTTTAAATTTACTGTGCAGTCTGAAGTCGCCTCCTGGACCCTGCCATATCTCTCCTACAGAAAACTTACTTTCTCGTGGTGCACCCTCTTTTGCTTTCTGGTGAACTGTTTTTCTGCAACTCCCATGTGCCCTCTGGAGGTTAAATACTTTCCTCTTTTGGTTTGTGGTTTTTTGTTTGTTTTTTTTTTTTTTCCTGATGCTTTCCTGACATGTCTTTTGACAAGCAGTAATAACTTAATATTTGAAAAGGAAAATTATTGATACTGACACTTTGCAGGTGATTCTCCCTCAGCCTGAGGTCCCTTCAGGTCACTCTGGCAGCATGAAGAGGTTTAACATAGATGCATGCTCACACAAATTTTAGAGCCTCTTTCTTGCTCCCTGACTGACGTTGCTATAAGCGAAAACGAGGTTCCAATAAATTTATTTCACTAATTAAAGGAGGGTAAAGTCCACGAAAGATTTGTAATATTGGTTAGGAAAGAGATCTTTTCCATTTTTTACCCCATTTCCAAAAACTGAAAGAGATCTTTTCCATTTCCACCCCATTTCCAAAAAATGGGCTGGGGCATGGTTTTACCAGCAGAAAAGTGCTTTTTTTCCAATAGTTTGCTTTGCTCCAATGAGGTACAAGCTGTACCAGCCAGAGTCCTCTTTTATCACTACATACTGTCTCTGTGCCCAGAGGTTTTGCCAGCAGGACTGCTCCTCCAAGCACATTTACCATAAGTAGGATTTACCGTTACATGCTATCATACTTTATATATTTCATGTTTTAAAAGGACAGACAAGTAGCCTTACTGAAATCTCTTTGATAATGACATTATAATGTGATTGCATTCTGTTTTGTCTTTTTATTGAAATGCAAATATCTGAAAATCAGTTGCTGTGCATAAGGAGATACTTCTCCGGAAGATTTTTTTTTTTTCCTGTACTCTCAATTTTCTCCTAAGTAATTTCAGTAGCATCTGGTACAGCAAAACCAAATTTACTGCTTGTGCTCTCTTCTGATAGACTAAAACAGTACTTGGTTTATTATAAGCAATTACTATGTATGGAATGTTTTTTTATTAGACTTTTTTCTAGTCAATATAGAAAAGAAGAATAGACCTGGGGAAAAATCAATCTAAAGCTGAGGATGTTGTTTCTTTTATTGGATTGAAGGACTGTATCAATCTGTCAGCGCTATCTGAACAGTCCCTGCTTTTCCTTCATCCCTTTTTCAGCAGCTAAGGTTCCTGACTGAAGGACAGTTAACAGCAGTATGGCTTTTCTTCTTGAAGGAGAATCTTAGAATCATAGAATGGTTTGTGTTGGAAGGGACCTTAGAGATCATCAAGTTCCAACTCCTCTGCCATGGGCAGGGACACTCTCCACTAGACCAGGTTGCTCAAAGCCTCATCCAGCCTGGCCTTGAACACCTCCAGGGATGGGGCATCCACAGCTTCCCTGGGCAGCCTGTTCCAGTGCCTCACCACTCTTACAGTAAAGAATTTCTTTCTAATATCTAATCTAAATCTGCCCTTTTCCAGTTTAAATCTGTTACCCCTTGTCTGGTCACTGCATGCCCTTGTAAAAAGTCCTTCTCCATCTCTCCTGTAGGCCCCCTTCAGGTACTAGAAGGCCGCTGTAAGGTCCCCCTGGAGCCTTCTCTTCTCCAGGCTGAACAACCCCAACTGTCTCAGCCTGTCCTCACAGGGGAGGTGCTCCAGCCTTCTGATGATCTTCGTGGCCCTCCTCTGGACCCACTCCAACAGCTCAACATCCTTCTTGCATTGGGGGCCTAGACCTGGATGCAGTACTGCAGGTGGGGCCCCACGAGAGCAGAGAAGAGGGGGAGAATTGCCTCCCTCAACCTGCTGCCCACGCTTCTTTAGGTCAAACTCCTCTGAGGAGGCCATAATAACACAAGTACCACAGAAGCAAGAGGCTGTACAGGTGTGGAACACAGATCCTACAGTATAGTTGTAAAGCTCTTTGCCCCCTTGTCTCTTCTGCACAGATCCCCGGTGTTACTGCAGGTTGCTGACTGATGCCTTCTTCTCCTTGAGCTTGGGGAGTAAGAAAACCAGGAAAGGTGACTCAGTCTCTTTGGAGTCACTTTCCCGTTCCCAAAGATTTGCCCTCCAGCAGAGGGATTTTTACCGGCTTTGCCACTTCAAACATCTGGCTAGTTAGGTCCTCAGCATGAAGTAGAGTGACCTTTGGGCTGCTTTACCTCATGCTTTGTCAACACATCCCAGATGCTGTTCTCACAGCACAGGGTGTGCCAGAGTGCAGGGATGCTGACGCTCAGCCTTTTCCCACAGATATGCTGGGTGATGGCAGGAAGTGTGCTGGCACCAGTACAGAGCAGGGGGAGTTGTGCAGGGTTTTAGATCTGCTTGGCTTCAGCAAGTTAGCAGCAAAAGTGGCTTCAGCTCAGCTAAGCATCTGAGTCAGAGCATTCAATGTTTGCAGCTTTGTTGGGATGCAGTAATCTGTTTGATAATGGCTTAGGCTGAATTCCATTTGGCTAGTGGAGCCGATGAAGGAGGATATTATTTGATGTAGATGAATTTGAGGAGAGGCCTCACAAGCTTTGCTAAAAAAGGGGCCAGTTCAGTTGGAGTTCCTCATGGTGTCTAATCTCCACAGCAAACAGAATTGGGCACAGACATTAAAGAAAGTGCCAGCAGTCTTCTGTAATTTGCTTTACAGTATCATTTGGGACAGATCAGTGCTAGAGACAAGATCTTATCCTACAGCTAGACCATGGCCTCTTCCACAAAATGTTCAAAGTGACTGGAGAGAAATGGAAGTCTTTTGAATCTAAACAGGCATCAGATCTGGGGTCAAGAAAGCTGGACTTGTACACTTCAGTCTTCTCTCCTGGGCCATGCAAGTAAACAAGTGAGGAGTTAAGAGGGTATAGACACAGTCATGCCTCTTCTCCTTTTTTCACACAGTTTGGTAGATTTGGGGAACAAGAATGATATTTTGTAATTGACTGATTTGATTACACTCTCTCCCATCAATGGTTGTTCTTGGGGCAAAGCTTTCCTGACCTTTTCCTCAAGGTCATGTGTTAAGCCAGCCTCAAGCCATCTTCGAGCCAAAAGGTACCTGTTAACACAGGTGTTAATAATAACAGACTGTCTCAGGGCAGGGCTTTCAAAAGCACTGAAGCAGATAGGACACTCCAGAATGATCCAGCTGGAGGAAGACCGAAGATGAAGATGAATGAGCCTAAGAATCCTATACATATGGTATAAGATTAAGGATATCAGCATTTTTCATGCTTCACAGCAGTGAGAATAAGGAAAGCATAGCAGTGTGAGTATAATTATATTTGGTATCACTGTTTTCTTTCCTGCTGCCATGGCAAAGAAGTCTAAGACTGAAACACTACAATAGAATTTGGTAGATAAACACAGATCTTCTGTACCTGACTTTGTAAGAGCAAAGCTTTCTACATATGGGGCTTTAAACCTGAGTTGAGATAAATAGAGCCAGGCCTGTTATGAAGAATTGTTATCAGAAGAAAGAGAATTTATGCAACTGTATTTAGAATCTTTTTAGAAACTCTCAGTGCTCCAGAACCAGTCAGTTTCTCATTTTGGCAGAGTGCAAATGGTAAGTTTCAATTTAATTTTATTTTATTTTATTAATCTGGGAAATTCTAGAAGCATGGTTAGAATTATTTCAAATAAAAAGGAACAAGAGTCATGAAGAATAACATCCCTCTAGATCAGATGCACTAACAAAATGAACATGCCTTTTGAAAAGTAGCAATTTAAATTATTCCAGGGAAAAGACTTCTAAGAGTCATCCTTTGCCTATTGCCCCCAGAGCAAAATCTAACATTTTAACACAGGGAGGAGAGAGAGAAAGACTTCAGAAGTTCTAGGACATCTTTGGTTTCTTCCATCCTTATTTGTTAGCCCTATGACAGATGCATAAGATGCTTTATAAAATGGTTGGGTTTTTTTTTTCCCTTTTTTGTTTTGGCATCTCATATCATAGAGTTTAGATGGAATAACTGGGAAACATAAATTTCCCAGTTTGGTCATGAATACAATGAGGAGCAATGGGTCTCAGCATAAGGATGAAGGCAGGATAGACAATACATTCCTCATCTTAAAGCTGGGACTGGCTCTGCTTGTGGTGGAATACCATGGTGCTGGAGATGTGAGGAGAGTTGTAGTGACAGAAATTACATCTGGCAGCAATCAGAATGAAGGAATGCACCTTTGTAGCCATTGGCAAGCAACAGAACAGCTCCTGCAGTTAGCCATGTCTAAGGTTAACAGGTTGTGCAGACTACAATACAGACCTTTACAGAGGAAGTGCATTTTCCTAGCTGTTGCTCATAACGCTTTCTGTGTTTTGCATGGATGCTTAAGTAACTTATTTAATTTTTATTGCATTACTTTAGGAATGACCCAAAACACAAGTAACTAGATATTTAATTCAAGTTTATTCAGATACCTTTACTGGGTTTAAAAAGCCAAAAAGGGATAAAAATCCTTTTAGCTCCAAGTTCTGTGCAATATATGTTCAATGAAGTAGAGTATATATGAGTAGATTTATTTCCTGCGCTCACTTTGGCTGCCCCATACATTCAGAGTGGAAAGGTTATGCCCTGTCAGAAAGAAAAACGCCCCCTTATGCTCTACCTGCACAGGCATTCCTAAAATCATGTATGAGGATTGCCTGCAAAAGGGTTAAACAAATGCTGGATACACTAGTCCTCTGAAAAGGTGTAAACTATATATATGTTGGTTTGTAATATAATGACTTCTACTTGGTTTTTATATATACAGTAGGCAATCATCAAAAGAACTATGGAGTTGCAAAAAGATAAGGCAGTTCTTAATTTTTTTTTAATCAAGAAGGCATACAAGTTCTTCTATAAGCAGAAGGCAAGATCACGTCTTGAGCAGGGGACAGAGGAAAGAGAAGGAGAACACAACTGAAGTTTAGAAACCGAGAAAGAAATTGAAGGAGCATTGGTTTCTGAGGCTAATATAGCAGGGACAGAAGTTATTTGCATGGGAACTCCTGGTCTACGTCTGTCTCAAAACCAAAAAGCCAAGTAGCATAAAATAATGCCTAATAGTCAAAACTGCCACATAATTTAAGTGGAATTTTACTTGGGAAATCTAAAACCTGTGCCTTTTTACTCAGCAGAATTTATAGGGCAGCTGGATTTGTGAGAAGTACTTCACTTTGGAGAAGTATGACATGAAATCTCAGTTCCATTGAAGGACAATGGTAAAAAGTTCGTTCACTCCAAAATTCTCTTGGATACCACCCATAAGATCTTTTTCCCACTGCTTCTGTTGAGAAGCCAGTGCCGCTGTGAGAACAGGGACTGGGCTCCATTCAGAGAGCAGCTCAAACTGCGTGGTCTGGTCTTGATTCATTTCCTTGCATAACCCTGCTGCAGTGATGAAAGGAAAATGATCTGACTTGGTTTACAGATCCAAACCTGAATTTTTATGTCCAACAATTAGGAACCCCTTCCCTCCCCACCCAGCTGTAAAATTAACTAATTTTCTCTGTAGGTCTTTAAAAGTTAATAAACATGAAACACAATGGTGATGTGTTTTATAGGCTGAAAGTATGATTTAAAAATCAGCATGTTGGACCCTCTGTTTTTTTACTGATCTCAGCACACAGTGAACTCCGTTTTGTCCTGCCTCATCTGACTTCTTCTCTGCTTTCAGGGAAATCTCACTGCCTTTGGCAATATCATTGCAAAGAGATTTGCACAAACATAGCTGAATATAAGCACTTACATGAACAGCTAGTTCATTTAGTACTTGACTTGTTTTATTCCAAACACAAAGATAAATACCCATGCTCGTGTGTACAAGCACTCAAGCATAAGTATGCCGTTATACATATTTTACATATGCAGCATTAGATCAAAAATTCCTGACTTGTTTTCCAAATGTTTGCTAGTATGTGGGGTTTTTTTTTTGTAAATTATTGGTAAAGAGTATTTTAAGTGATGCATAGTTTTCAGCTGTATTGTAAAAGATGTATCTCATTGTTTAAAATGTGCTGGATTTAAAAAAGAAATAAAGAAAAGAAAAAGGGATCATCTGATCAACTGCTCCGTTATTCTTCTCTTTTCCTGATCACCTCTGCCCTGGTATGTAGAAATTGGCTGATTTATTTAAATCCCAGGAACTCCCATGGCATATGGTTCATAAAGTAGCATTTACAGTGTGCATTGTAACACTTCATCACTACTAGAAAGACTTTGAAAGTAATATGGTTTCATGTTTTTCCAAAAGAAAAAATAGGGTAAAATTATCTCTAGACTCAAAAGTAAATCTTAATATTAGTGTTGTAAAATCAACTTTTGGAGAGGAATGTTATTTTCTGAATGATAACTGCCACAGAAAAAAAAAAGTTAAAAAAAACCCTTAACCCCAAAAAACCATCCTCAGAAAGCAGTTCTTCACCACTGCCTTTTTTCCCACAGCCCTGTGGAGCCCCCAACCCTGTCTGCAGAAAATGAAAGAGAGAGGGGTGGGATTAATGTGTAATTAAAGGGAATTTGGAAGGCTGAGATGTTGCGGAATGTTAGATCAGTAGCTGGAACAGCATGTGGTGTTCTTTAGGCAGGCTTCATTGAATCCATACAAAAAAAGAAAGAAGGGCTGCTTGCCTGTCTGCTCATTTATCAAAGAGCTAGGCTGAACTTTCACAGCTCCACAAAAGTGTTTTACTGTTTGCTGAAGTTTTGCTCCAGAAATTAAAGCTGAACAACCTAGCGACTCTGAGTCTATGCTGCGGTTTTGACATCAGCCACCTTGTGCAAAGCTCTTGGAAACCAGCGCAGGTCAATTTTTACATGATACAAAGAGAAGCTGATTGTACATTTGCTAAAAAAAACAAGCTATTACTGAAGAAATGGTCAAATATGTGACATTGTAATGTCTTTATTTATATAGCACCTTTTGATCCAAATGCGTGTTCCAGAGCTTTCAGTCATCAATCAGGATTAAATATTTATCTCAGTGGCAAAATGGCTAATGCAGAAAAAAAAATCTATATTATTTAATCAATCTTAATTTCTTCTAGTTGAGCAGTTATATTCCATCTTGTATGCCTGTTTTTCCTTTAATATTAATTGATGTGTTCCCCGTTGAGGAAACATTTAGGAACTTATGTAATGAGAACAGAATTAAAATAGATTATAAATTTAAAAAGGAAGAAGTTTCTTTTGCAAGTGAAAATCCTCAAGGCTTACTGTAGTCTTTCTTGCATGACTGTTTTGCCAGAAGAATCTTCTTCCTGCTGCAGACCACAGTGAGAATCAGGTTCAGTCCTGACAGTGAGTCTTCCCTGGTACAAGTGCTGCCCCTGTGAAATACCAAAATCTTTTCAGGGAATCATCTTTTAGAAAAAAGAGTGTTTAATGGCAGGATTGTGAAGGTCTTTAAAGAACTATGGCCTTCAAAACTCTCAAAAGGAGAGTTTCCCCCATTTGCAGCAAAACCAAGTTTGTTGATCCTGCAAACTGACATAAAAAAAAAGTAGGCCAGTTCTAAGTACAATCCTCCTTAGTTTACAGGCAGAACTGACCTCAGATTTTTAAGGAAATGTATTTTACTCCAGTAACTTCAGAAATTCTTTATTTAAATTAATAGTAGTTAATGGAATTATGCTGAATTTTAAAGGCTCTTTCCCCTCTTTCAGTAATGGAAAAAATCAAAAGCCTTGTTTCTGTTTTCTCCTGCCATGTATTTTGTTGACATTGCTGTACAGTTTTTCTGCTTTCTGTCTTAACAGTCTGTATTAAGTATTAATAAATGTGCTTTTAAATTTTTTTCTAATGTCATTTCTATTTATTTGCAGATAATAAGGCAACAGTTTCCACAGCTAACAACACGAAGACTTGGAACTAGAGGCCAATCAAAGTAAGCAGTGTATAGTATAATTATAATCTCACACATGCCCCATCTGGCTCTGACTTTACTGAATAGAACAGTATAAGGTCAGTGAATAATTTCTCCAGTTGGGAACTTAAAACCCAACTTTGATAGAAGTCCCATTGTAGTCTTTACGTTGTCTAATTGATTCAGCAGTGATCCTGAAAGGTAGTCTAATGGAGACCTTTTGCTGATTTCAGCAGCAATGTTTTTCATATTGTTCCTATAATGTTTTTCACCTCAACTCACTTATCATAAAGGACATTCACACCCAGGAGTAATGGAGCTACTGTTGGAACCTGGGAAATGACAGCTGGTTAACATCATGTTTCAGTTTAGGGGACAGCTGGCAGAATGCTATCCAGTATTTAGGTAGGGATATACATTGGCCTAGACTGAAATTGTCCACAAACCTGGATTTAGCCACCATTTTTCCTGTGTAATGAAACCCAACATATCTTTAAGTGATCAAGGAATTAGTTTAACACCTTACCCAAAAGGTGGTACTTCCTGAAAACAGTTCATCCTAGTTCTAGAATGAGAAATTTATTTGGAAAGAAGAATGTGCTTCAGTATTTGACTTTTTCCAGTTGTTGACAAGATGTGATTCTTCCCATTTATAAAGAGGATATAGTGATGTTTTTATACTTTTTTTCTGCTTGTGGACTCCATGGAATTTTTCCAATGGAGCTTTGGGTCCTTTTATGGCAAACATAAGCCTCCTTAAAAAGCATATATACCTGCTTTTCTTAATTAGCTTTCATAAAATCCTACAGGATAGTTTTTGTAGATCACAAGTAGAAAACTATGGAGGGGGAAATGAAAACCTGGGACAGCGTGTTTGCAAAATTTTGCTGGTAAAGCTTCTGTTTCAAAACAAAGCCTAGAAGCACAATATTGCTAAATGCTGAGAAACAAATATGCTATGAGAGTTGAGCTTACATACTAAAGCTTTAAAGGGAAAAAAACCCCCATTAAGATGCTAAAAGAAGCACCACTAAAATTAACTTCACTATGCTCTTCTAATAAGTGGTCCATGCCAATATATCTTTGATTGGACAAAATGTCCTTTCCCCCATCTTGAGATTCTCCTAATTCTTATAATGGAGATTTATTTTTTTAATGCAGCTATACTTAAGCAGCTAATTGAAGATTTGAAATCTCTTCCCAAATGCAAATTCAGAGCTACCATAACATCACTCATAACAGAACTTCCACAAATCTCTTAGATAGGAATTCTGGGCTAGTCCAACAGCATATTGGGAAGGCATGGTAGGTCTAGACTCAGAGAATAAGGCTTTAACATCAATATAAGCTCTGTGGAAGTTCATAAAGACAGAGTGAAAGCAGGCAGAAGTTGCTTCATGGAATCACTCATATGAGAGTACCTACTGTCAGCCATCAAATCATTCTGACATTGGCTACAACTTTTCTATTTATCTTCCCATTTAATGAAAGGAATGAGCACTGCTGTATTTCCAAACTGGAGCTCCTCCTGCAGCTCCAGGAGTCTCTCAGAGGAGCAAGATGCTCTTGATCTACTGAGTGAAGATATCTTGCATCTCCCAAAGCTGTCTCTTTACTCTCAATGAGACTAAAAGTCAATGAGACTTAATATTTCTTGCATATTTTCTCCCTAACCTGCATGTCTATCAGGGGGGCTTTCAGGTCACATACTCCTCTCATGCCACCTTTGCAATGGTTCTTCCACCTGTCTAGCAAATAAGAAGGGGTTTCTGTAAAGCATGCTGTCCATACGCTGCAAAATCCTTGGCCCCTGGGAGTCCCTGGTCACCCCTGTGAGGGACATCATATTCACTCAAATTTCACAGCCTCAGTAGGTATGAAATTGAGTTCTTCTGCTCTAAAAGAAGATGCCTACATCTTCATCAGCAGTTAACGCCCCAAGGATTAGAGCACACAAAGGAGTCCTTCTCATTTGATCTAATGAAGAGGGAGAGGTATAAACACACACACACACACTACATATACACTGTACTTCTTTACAATAAATACTTTCCTAGCTAGACCCAGCACAGCTGTAACTGAGCTCTGGTTTTGTTTTCAGAAATATCTGACTGCATTCCAATTAAGTGTTACATAAAGAAATTACTTTAGACATTAACAGTTCAGTCCCTTTATCACCAGCTGTGCTGACCAATTGTTGGCAGTATGACTTTCATTCCACTTCTCTGCTACTGCCAAAGGAAATTCAGCCACAGAAGTGGTTATGATTATCTGACTTCACACTGTTCTGCCTTCAGTCTTTTTACAGCATGGCTGCCTTGTAACGTTACAAAGTTCAGAGCCACAGTGGTGCTATACTCTTGGTCATCAGCTGTGAGGCTTTCTTTTTTGCAGATGGGTTTATTGCTGTTAAGCATGCAGCTGTTTTCTGTTGCTCTAAGCTTAAAAACAGGTCCACCACAGGTGAGCCATGAGAAGGCAGCTAAACATAAAAGACTATCATTCTGTACTGTAGCTGGAAACTCTTCAATTATGTACACGAGAGGTTAGTTAAACTGATGGAAACTACATGTGTGAAGGGAATTTTACTTCTTTCTTTAAAGGAGTGCTGCAGACATCTGATCCGTAAGAGGAAAATGCATTCTACTATTTACCACAAAAATAATTGTGTAGTCTGCATGTTGCTCTTTCACAGATCAAACTTTCAAGGCCTGTTTGTTGAATTAAGTTGGGTTTTTTCCTGAGAGAAATACAGAAAAGTGCTTGGAAAAGAATCTTTGTAAACTGCACCAGTGCGTTTTTGCTATTTGCAATGGTAAAATTATCGAAGGAGAAAGCTATATGATTTTGGAGACACCTGGAAAACTCTTTCATGTAGCTTACTGCTAAGTGAAATATACCAGAAATTAAATAATGCACAGTGAAATTCTGCTACATTTCCAGGCTTTCATTCATTTTTTTCTTGAATTGGTTTAAGAGGAAGCTTGATATAAGAGACTGACCCTGTTTAAGTTATACAATACTCTCAGTCCATCTGGAACTTTTGCAGTCCTGCCTGCTGTGACCTTTTCCCTTTTCTCCCTCGTTTCCCTCAGCAATTTGTGGTGCTAGCTCCCTGCAGCATTTTCTTTTGGTTTCCCCAGCCCCAGAAATACTGCACAGGATTTATGTGAGCTTTATGGCTCTTATGTGCAGTGCATACATGACAGCTGCTAGAGACCAAACTGGGGACTTGAACTACAAGTTGGAGTTGTTACCATTTAAGCTAAAATCACAAACTTCTACAGCTCATGTTCTAACTCCAGTGTTAGCACAAACTTGCCATTAGCTGTCTTTAACAGGCTAGGGCCAATCTGGAGCCTGGTTTCTGGTGTGGAACACGTGTTTTGGCCTAAGCACCATTGGGCAGATTTGGAGCCAATAGTGTGGCTTTCTAAGGTATTGAAACTAGGAAATCCTATTCATACTGTGTCAGCTTATTGTTTTAATAAATCTCAAATGGATTATTCAATATTGAGTTCAAGATAGCTTTTATTTTTAATAAACAACGTGGAACATCCTCAGTGGGCATAGCAATGGAGCCACATGCTAGAAGGTTGCTACAACTCCCCAGGCCTCCTCTCAGCCCATCTGTGCTGATAGATGAGATTAGGGCTTCCACCTCTTTGCCACCACTGTCTGCTGGAGATCATGATGTGCACTGATCTGTGGGTGAATGACTGTGAGTGAAAAAAGGAAAAAAATTACCTGTGTTAAACTACCATCACTTAGATGCTACTCTTTCACTAATTCAATTGATGACCTTTGTAAAACCAGCAGATTTTGCTTAAGGAAAACTAGGGTCCATTCAGGGGAACAGATCTGCTGGCAGCAGTCTGAAATCAGTAACTGTCTGCAGAGTACAACAAAACATCTGGAGATGGTAACTTGTCCTACTGCCATAGTGGGATCCAGAAGACAGCATCTCATCATGGTCTGATAGGCTTTTGGTAGGCTGTAAGGAGAGAACTGGAAGGTCACTGAAAATACCCTCTGGGAAGGTAGAGTGAATTAAGAGTATATGAGCAATACAATTTTGTGATGCCTTTAGTTGATGGTTTGGTGGTGCCTACAGCTGAGAAACTGAAATAAAAATTAGCAGATTATGGAAGGAATAAGATTACTTTTGCTGCTTTGATGCAAGAGTTAGACAGGATTATCAGTGCTTCCATTAACACCTATAATAAAGCTAACTTGTAGCACAAACTTGTGTTATAAGGCCACAAATCCATTTTTACAGCACAGCAACACTGTACAATTCCCACTGTGGTCTACACAGAGTTACAGTGTTGTGTGGTATTCCTCACTGACCTAAGTCCACTGCCTAAGTTATGAAGCAAATAGTTTTGAACTGTACATTTCTTATTTTTCATTGCTTTCCAGCACAAGCCTTTTTCCCCTTCTCTTTTCCCTGATGTGTTTTCAATTTTTGAAATGTTTCTGATCAACTCATTTGCAATAAAGACTCATGCTTTTCAGGAATCAAACGAGCCCTCAGTTTGAGAATCAGGGAGTTGAAATAACAACAGAAGGGCCAGTCCGGAGGGTCTCTACCTCTGCTTATTGCTAAACTAAAGGAGCAGCTGCACAGCAGAGCTCTGCCAACAAGTAGCTTTAGGATGCTTTTTTTTTTTTTTAAATAATAATTAAAAAATGGAAGTCCATTATTTTCCTGCTCTGCTAAAGGGTCAGCTTTATTAACTCTGAAGAGAGCTACTTTTACCAGAAGGAATGAGAATTGGAAGCCCCATATATTACTGTGGTGTTCTACTACTGAATCAATGCTTGTTAATAATATATAAACTTTTGCAGTCTGTTTTGTTGTAGAAATCATTAACATTATCAGTTTCTCTTACCCCCATATATTTTTTTTTAATTTTTGAACAAATTGCTTTATAAAATATATTTCTTTATGTATCAGGTACCATTATTATGGAATTGCAGTGAAAGAAAACTCCCAGTATTATGATGTGATGTATTCTAAAAAAGGAGCAGCCTGGGTCAATGAAGCAGGAAAAAAAGAAGTAACCAAACAGACAGTGGCGTATTCACCACGATCCAAACTGGGAACATTGCTGCCAGAGTTTCCAAATGTCAAAGATCTAAATCTGCCAGCCAGTCTGCCAGAGGAGAAGGTAACACTTTGGAAATCTTTTCTCGCCTTGTCTTGGTTTTTTTTTCCCTGCTCTGGATGAGAGCTTTAATTAAAATATAAAGACTTTAAATTAGAGTAAGTTTAATAATGCTTTGACTTTATTTATGGGTGACTTAATTACTTCATATAATAGGAAGAAATATCTTCCCTTAAAATGGGCAGCTGACACTGACAGCTGTACAATATTTCTAAAGCCCGTGC
This sequence comes from Syrrhaptes paradoxus, assembly GCA_013400615.1. Lineage (NCBI taxonomy): Eukaryota > Metazoa > Chordata > Aves > Pterocliformes > Pteroclidae > Syrrhaptes > Syrrhaptes paradoxus. Next base: position 75,712 of record VZTO01006803.1, read on the forward strand.
ATACTTTTTTTAAAAAGTTACATACAGCAGCTGAGGTTTGAGGGTAACTGTTTTTGAATATATTATTGCTTTTTAATCTGCAAGCACATTTGATGGCAAACTGAAAAACAGTTCAGAGTGGGACTTGCATTTCTTATCCTTCTACACTAGAAATTAAGATAATCCTATCTGCACATATGACCAAAATGCTCTGGCTGTTCTTGGCTGAACTTGCTAGTTTTCTGATGCTGTTCACATGTGTAGTATCGATATAAAGCGGACAAAAGAATAGGGTTTTGTAGTTCTTTATGTCCTAATTAGGGCCACATTCTTGTCTTTGATCTCACTGAAGCTTTTTGCTCCTCTTACATTTGAAGAATCTCCATTGACATAGAAAAATCCAAAGGAAGAATTTACTTTTAAGAAGAAAACTCATCTTAAAGCTAATCTAATTAGACTCTAACCAATTTCATTATTTTTGCAATTGTGCATAGGTAAGATAAGAAAAAAACTTACTTTTTGTTCTGTATATTCTGATAGTTTTAAAAGCAGAATTCTTAAAGTAGAATGAGCTTTTGTGTGTCTCCCTGTCATTCTTTTTCAGGTTTCTACCTTTATTATGATGTATAGAACTCACTGTCAGAGGATACTAGACACTGTAATAAGAGCAAACTTTGATGAGGTATGGATAGACTACAGTTGTAGTTTAATGATTCATAAGGTATTGATGGATCTGAGAGCTTATTTTGAATGTGATATTACAAACTTATGGTTTTGTGGTGGCTGATCCTTTTCATGAGTAATGAGCAATAACTACACTTGAGTACATAGTATGCGACTGGTAGCATTAAATCTCACTTACAACACTGTGTGAGTTAGAGGAACAAAAGCAATGGGAATGTTTCTGTCTCTCCATTCTCCAGCAGGATTAAGGTAGCAATACTGTCTTACGAGATGTTGGACAGTCCAGTTCTTACAACTCAAGAAGTGTGTCCACCATCAGTTTTCTAAGCTTTGAGTTGGGACTGAAATCTGTTTGAAGGAATTCCTCTGAGTGTTCAGCACAAACCCAGGGCTCTGCTGGTCTGTTAACAATGGCACAGAGTGGTAGGGGGTCTACACCTTCCTAGATATCCCAGAAAGCTGTAGCTGAAGTTCCCAGTTGCTCAGTTGTACCGCAGTGCAACTAGGAACACACATAGTGCTCAGGAGTTGATACCGTCCATTAGAGATGGATAAGGTTTGAACCTGCTGCATATCTGATTGAATCTGATGGTTTTCTGTCAGTGCATTTCAGCTCTATAACTAGAGCTGAAAAATAAAAAAAAAAAACTGTAATCCAAGCAGTTTTAGATTACATGTGGAGAAGGCTCTAGTCCAGGAAAACGAATCTGACTATAGAGATGCTGAGGGCCTGATTCAAATATAACATACAGGTCCTGGAAAAAATCAAAGGAAACAGGTCTTTTGACTCTGTCTTCTGAACAATGGCAATAAATTCCCTGCTTTATTTCCTCTCACAGTTTAAATCTCAGACTCTTCTGGTTTAAAGCCGAGGCTCTTTTAAGTCATTGTACTGAATCTAGATGTTTCCATGTGAGATAAATGAGTGACACATATTTAGGAAGTTTTGCTGGCCGAGCCTCAGAACACTTTCTTAAGAGCAGGATGTTATTTTTTGTTAAGGAATCTGTCTGTCAGGATCAATGGTGGGGAGGGGGCTGGGCAGCAACAATATATAAATGGCAAGTTTTCTTTACTGTACCTGTTATGGTTACTTATTTCAGTGCAGATTATGTGCAGAAGGTTATAACTTATGAATGCTGGTGTTCTGAGCCCTGTAGAACTGATCATATAATTTACTTAATAACATCTTTATTTTCTAAATTAAAATTTTCAGAGGTATATTTTGCTGTGTCTGAAATCTCCTCCCCATTTTCTTTTTTGCCTTTCTCCATTTTTTCTTCAATTTCCTTCATAGTGAAGGAAAGAAGAAATCCAAAGGTGTAGTGGCTTTTTTTCAAAAGGAAGACAAAAAATGGTATATTGACCCCTGTAAGCCATGTGCCATCCTCCTTTCCCTCTCTACACCAAGCCCTAGATTGCATTCCTTTGTATACAGGGACAGAGAGCAAAGAGAGAGAAAAAGGCTTGACATGTGGAAGGCAAGGAGTTACACTCGCCAGCTGTTGATGGAAGGTAAAAATACAGTGGTACCCATGGGTGTGTCTACTGCAGTAATGTAAAGACACCTTGTCACCAACTCAGAGTGTCTCCTTGCCCTTTGGTTGATTATCCCATTGTGTGCTGCGTTGCTGTATAAGCCTCTCTAGTTATGGAATATGCCTTGCCTGTGTTGTACACCATCAGTCCAGCTCTGGGGCTGAAACAAATACTGTGTAAGCAGGGTCATTTAAGGAAAATGGTACTTGTGGCCTTTGATTACTTTCACTTAAACATTCCTGCCTCTTCTTGTGATTGAAGGTTCAAAGTTTTCTTCTGCACTTTTGGCAAGGGATGCCTCCTCATATGCTGCCTGTATTGGGTTCTTCAACTGTAGTGAATATAGTGGGAGTTTGTGACTCAATTCTATACAAAGCAATTTCTGGAGTTTTGATGCCAACGGTACTACAAGCATTACCTGACAGGTCAGTATAGATAGCAGCGTAGCTACTACTTCTTTGACCACTGCAGAAATGTTCAGATTTTAACAACACTTGTATTTTGTGAAAAACTTGTTGGTTTTTATGTGATAAAGGATATCACCTTCTTCTTGGTTTATCAGGCTGACGGTCACGTCCCAACTTTCAGGTAATATCAGAAATCTGCAGGCTGCAGAGTGCCACACTGTCTTCTGAAAGTTTCAGACACTTTTCTGCTAGTCTGGAATAACAACATAGCAGTATTTTGAATTATAGTGACAAGAGGAGCTGGCCTGCTGCTCTGTTTGTAAATACTCACATGCATATTCAGATGCTGCAACCTAAGCATTTGTCTCTGTTTACACCCTTGGGACCCAATTGTTATTCTGCTTGCCAGAGTGTAAAATATGAAGATCACACTTGTGAAGTCTTGGACAAGCTGGTTTGGTTTAAATACTGTCCTATGAAGAACAAAGGTGTGCTTATTTTAGGATCACTTTATTACTGTTAACAGTATTTGCCTCCTTTGTTTCAAAGCTAAATTTACTTTTCCATTACACATAGCAGATCTCAGCTATTGTCTTCCTATCTGGAGCTCATCTGAATCCAAGAAGTCTTGTTTATATAGGTAAAGCAGGACAGAGATCAGCAGTTCACAGGAAAAAGTGTAATCACTGAGTGCAATCAACCTGTTTCCCCCTTTGATTTTCCTAGTATGATCATCCAGAAACTCTCTTTTTCTAAATATATGTTTACACCTTTAGTATTATTTGACTGATGCTTTCCTGCAGTTGAGTAATTTGTTAAGAATATTGATCTAGGAGTTTATTGTTGGTGTGGTATATTTGGCCCTCAAGATTTTAAAGCTGCTCTAATTATGGCAGATGTTTTCAAGATGTTGTTCTGTTCTCCAGTGCACACTGTGTGACTGCTAAAGTACACACAAAGTATTTTTTCCACAGGAAACCTGTTGTAAGCATGGGCTTTTCTTGATAAGACATGTACATTTTTACAGGCTTTGCCCCTCACCCCCCCCCAAATCTATTTCATTGGAAGGATTAAACAGAACAGCAGTCCTTTTCTCAAGCTGCTTAGTTCTTTCATAGCAAATAAGGAGAGACTTGAGTGTGAATATAGACTTTTGTAATGCATATAAAGGGCCAGATTGTGGCTATTAAGCCATAGCCTGCACTGGAGGGGGTGAAGAAGGGTCTCATTGCAATGGAAGCTCCTGAAGGAAATCTTGCTGACTCAGCCAAAATACTCTGAGGGACTTTCTGGGAACAAATGTTGGCTGTCCAGAAAAGCCATGTTTTAGCAGGTGCAACAGTTGTCATCCATCCCCTGTCCTGTTAGGTGTCCCTGTGGAGCAGAGCACGCCTATGGCCATGTTTATTTTATCAGCTCTGTTCTCAGTGCAGTGTGTTAGGAGTACAAACAGAAAAAACTGCCTGGCTGCAAGAGAGAAAGTTCCTTGCATCTTTCCTCTCTCTTTCATTTGTGTACCTTGAGTATTGCTACAGGCAGTGCAGCTCAGTCTGTTGAACCAACTGTTAGGTTCTCCTGCACAGCATCCTGCTACTTTTCCTGGAAACTGTCATTTTATATTGAGCAATTCCAAGAAGGGCAGAATGAGTTACCTACCAAGTTTAGAGGAAATGTTGGAGCCCTCAGGAAAGGTTAGTAAGGGAGAAGATGGAAATCTCACTTGTCTACTGAAGTTCCTGTCCTGTGCAGAGCTAAGCAGGCAGGTCTTGCTCCACCCCCACTCCCCCCACCTGTGTGGGCTTGGCCTGGAAATTCCTCCCCACCATCATCACCCACTCACTGGCTTCATCCTGCAGCATAGTTGTTTGTTGCTGCACTTGCACATCACTGTGTACGTCTGTATAAACGTGGGCACAGCTGAGCTGAAATCCAAAGTTTGGTCTATGGTCTTATTTGAACAGCTGTGATTTTATGTTTTTATGTTTGTACAGAGCGGGAATGATTTTATTTCAAGCTAAGAATGCTGTTTGTAGGTATCAAAGCAGTGCAGCATAGAGACTTTCATTCTTTGTGAGGTTTTGAACATGGTGATATGTTTTCTTTTTCCTGAAAACTTTTCAGAAGTTTTTCTTCAGGCCTACAAACCCAAATATGTCAGCAACTCTGCATAAGAGTGAGTTGTAAACAACTGACTCATAGTCTTTACATGTTCACAGATTTTATGCACAGGGTAAACATGTTCTGATGTAGTGATTTCTCTTTTCAGTTTGACGCAGGTGATCCGAAAGTTTGCAAAGCAACTGGACGAGTGGCTGAAAGTAGCTCTCCATGATTTACCAGAAAACTTACGAAATATCAAATTTGAATGTATGTATTGCTCAATCTCTCTCCTATTAACCTGGAATGTATATAGTGTTTATTGATTATAAATTAGTTGGAAGTGAGACTAGTGTTCTTTCAGGAATTAACTGTGAGCATTATAAATCTCATATTCACTTGCAATCTTCACTTGTTCATGAGAACCAATTTCATTCAGTGAAATGAGGCACTGTTCAATATGAGAATTGCTTTTCCTTTCTTGTGGTTTCTGATAAGAAATTAATTTTGTTGATAGTAAGCAAACATTAGGGATGATATTAGGCAAAGGAAATTATTAAACAAACCTTTATTCTAGAACAATTTGAATACAGCTTGAGGCCCTTGCTCAAAAAAGTGCCAGAGTTAAAAATGAAGGAGATCAAATTACCCTGTCACCACAGGAAAGGGCACTAGTCCTTTTCAGACATGCTTTGTAGATGCCTGCAGTGCACATCACCTATTGATAGAGCCTGCTTTATTTCACGGCTCTCAATTCTTTGCCTTTCATGAGCACTAAATTCCACACCACAAAGTTAAAGGAAAAAAAAAAAACTAATTTAGGAGAAGGATTAACTATTTTGATCAGCATGGAAAATTAGGTGTATATTTTACTGAGAACAGTCAGGATGTAAATTGGAACAACTTATTTTAGGTTTTTTTGTGTTGTTTACTGATTTATTTTAAAAGCTATACAAGTCAGAACTGAGAATATGCTTCATCACATCTTTCTCAGTTCAAAAATGTAGAGAATCTCCAACAGCAAAATCTTTTCTGATGTTATAGAGAAGGAGAAAGAGACAGACAATGCACTTTCCAGTCATTCTCAGTCTGTGCTCTTTAACTGCCTCTATGTACAGTACAGAGGGAAAACCTACTCTGTGGCCACGTCTAAGGCCTGTTTGTACAAATTTGCAAATCTTTGGTGATTTTAGTAAAAGGAAAAACTTGAGTGCATCCTACCTTTTACATGAGCCTTGGTTGCTTCTGCAATTGTTTCCTCCTCATTAGAATTTGTGGTAGTGTGCACAGCAAATGGAGGTACTGACAGGAGTAACTGCAAGCCTTGGTCAGGTTTGCAGTTCCCAAGTGACAGATTTCAGACAAAAGATGCACAATGCAGCATTTTAAAATCCAACTACAGGAAATATCTTAATACAAGGTCCGTGTTGCTTCAAAAGAGCTAAAACAGGAGCAGAGTGTTGGCAAGTACCTCCAGGGCCATCTTATCACATAGCATGTTAGTGCATCTCTTTCAGAAATCTTGGTCAAATTCTACCTGAAACTGATTTTAGCTCCTACTAGTCCAGTCAGAAGGCTCCTCTAAAACTTGTTTGCATTAAGACTTAGCAACCTTTTCTAATTTCCACACATAATGTAGCTATTATTATTTTATGCACACTTGTTCTTGCACCAAAATTTTTCTTTCTGTTAAATAGTTCTTTCTGGTCTTCAGTTCTTTCGTGTATCAAGAGAAAATTTGCTATGCTGAAAAAGCAAAGGTCTTCCTTTGTCCTCTACATTTCTCTTGTCATCTCATTATTCACAGCATCTATAAATCACTGCTTGTAATATGCCTCTGTAAAACTGATTGAGCATCCAGACTTAAGGTTTTGGGTCAAGGTTTAAATTAAGTTAAAACAGGGCTATTTGAATGAACTTTATGTAGCCACAATTGTATATAAAAAACTGTAAGTAGTTTTTGGTTCTTGTTATAATTTAGTATTTTCAGAAATAATTCTTTTTATTTAGCACAGTATGTAAATATTTATCTCTTCTTTCCTGTAGTGTCCAGAAGATTCTCACAAATACTTCGGCGACAGACATCACTAAATCATCTCTGCCAAGTAAATATTTCAGTTACCCAAGTTTGCTGAATGCCATTTTTACTGCTTTTCAAATAATTTTATGAATTGGCAGGCTGGACTTCACCCAAAGATGAAAAGCTCACATTAGCAGTTTGTCTCCGATATTTATTGTGACCATCTTTACAAAATCAAAAGTAATCACAAAAAAATTCTTTTCTAGAAAACTGACAACCCCTGATCATTAAATTCAGCAGGGAACTTTTATTAAACAAAATCATAATTTGATTTGAAGACATAGTTCATTTCCATAAAATAAATGAGAGGCATTCCTTTCATTTCATGTTTTTTATCAGGCCTATTGCAAAGCAAGAAAAATTTCTCTGTTCCTGACAAAAAATTTGAAGTGTAATTGTATATTATAAATCAAGTGCAAAATAGTAAAAAACAAAATGGTTGAACCACTGGGGTTTTAAATAGAAATATACTTGCAACCATAGCAAGTGAATATAAAAAACTACTCTGAAGTATTCATTTTTCACCAGCTAGTTTATATCACAATTACCTATCAAAAAATCATGAAGCCAGATTCTGTGTAGTGTAAAAAGGGGTAGGATGCATTGAATTCATTAACATTTCACCCATGTATTGGAGCAGGCAGTTTGTTTTCCCTGTCACAGTGAAAGCTTCGCTTTTGGAAGGTGTATCCAATGCCCCAGGTTAACCTTGTGAATGGTAAAGCCCGTGGGAAGAAGCTCTGGGGAAAAAAAATCCCCAAAACTCCTTTAAAGACTTCTTTGTAGATTTCTTCCTCCATTGTTTTAGTGGTGGAGGCAAAGATGCCAGTACTATGATTCCCCAAACATGGTTGGTCATCACTGAACTTTGGAGGTCCATAGGGATTCAGAGCATATCGAGATATAGAGAACACAACCTTCTGCATCAGACCAGGGATCAATCAGTTTGCTTACATGAAGAACTCTTCAAATGCATCATTTTCTTGGAGAAGCTGATAACCTTAGTGTGGGTTATCATCTCTGTTTAACTTACAGAGTTATTATGTATGTTATATGACCATGACCTTGTGTCACTTCCTTTCCTCTCAGCCTATCCTCCCCATTACCAACAGCAGACCTCTGTCTCAACCAGCCAAGAAGCAGGTCTGATGTGGAGGCAGTTGAACTTTAACTTTTTCATGTGGCTGAGGGAAGAATGAGAATCTTCATAGTTTGAGACAGGGGAGGGTGCAAACCTGAGTGGGGTTTGTTTGGTTTTGGCTTAATTTTTCTTGTTGCTTTTTGGTTTTGAACTGAAGCTTGTCAAGAAAACCAACAGAGCAGTTAAAAATTGAGGAGGCTAGCAACAGCACCACCGGGTTAGGGTTGCTCATCAGGGTTTGTGGTGGGTGCAAGCAAAATACTTACAGTTGATTAAAGTAGGCAAAATTATCTGGGAGTTCTCTGCAGTTAGAGGGCCCTGTAACATCCATAAGATATCAAGTTGGTGGTGGGGGGTCCATGAGGAAAATCAACTTAGTGAGCCTAGCTAAGGAAGCGTAAAAAGGGATAAAGTCTATTTTTTAACCTAATAAACCGTGAACTAATGAATAGGTTGGATTGGATTACAGGCATCAAGAACGGTGATCCACAGTGCAGACATCACATTTCAAATGCTGGAGGACTGGAGGAATGTGGATCTGAATAGCATTACCAAACAAACCCTCTATACTATGGAGGACTCGCGGGAGGAACACAGAAAGCTCATCATACAGTGTAAGAGCAGAACCCTCAAATAAAGCCAGGTGAACTTGGTTTCCTGCTGGAAACAAAGCTCAATGAAAGTAACGCTGGTTTTGCAGCATTGGTTTGCTTTGGGGGCTTAAGATAAATATAGAGACATTTATGAAAACATAAAGGCAAAGCCCTGTCGAGATCTTACATTTTGAGGCATAGATCTGGGCACTCTTCCATTAATCAGTTTCTTACTAGTATCCAGCCAATATCACAAACCTGCACACAAATTCAGGAGGATTTTTTGCCATGAATTTGAGCAAACTAAATCTATGCATTAACCATTGAATGTGCTAAAGTGCAGTCTCTCCTGCTGTAGAACTGCAGGAGAATTTTCTTTTGAATGGCTTTGAAGCTAAAGTGGCTGTGTATTTGAGTTCCTTGTAAACTTTTATTTATGAAAAGCTCCATTTTGTACAGTGTTTTCATAAACAAGATCATTTGATGGGATAAGCTTTCATCCTGAACTTTTATGAGCAAGTAGAAATCCCATATTGTTCAAGCTCATTGGCTAATTTAGGTTCTGCCTAGTATAGTGAAGGGCATGAACTGAAAAGTGGCTTTGGAGATGTTGGCAAATTGGTTTTAGCATCAAAGATCTTTTGCAAATAAAAAATTTAACTTGCATTGTCCAGCAAGTGTGTATGCTTGTAAGCTTAGGTGTAACCCTAAGCACACTTAGTTTGTCCCTATGAGGTGCCAGAGGTGACCAGCTTTGTCTTCAGCATCATTCATAACCTCACTTCCTTGTGAACCTATCTGTTGTGTTGCCATCTCCCTCCTGAGGAGGGCCAGTCATCTTTCATCCAGAACCAGCCTTAATGGGGAGCAACCCGGGCAACCACTTGTGGGAGCCCTGCAAGGGTAGGTTTGCTAGTATGGTAACTCTCAGTGACTGTCTGGGAAGAGAAGGGGTGACACCTTCACATGTACGCTGGACCCTGCAAGGTTGACTTTGCAACTTGTCCCACCATGTTAACACTAGAAGTCTTCTCCCCACTTTAGGGACGGGCCTTACATTCTCTGTTAGCCCTATTTTCCAACAAGGGGTGCTTGGTACTCTTTCCTCTCTTTCTTAACCCCTGATTCATTCCCTGATACAGCCCTCTTCCCTTTTGAGGAGATGATAGAAACTTGACATGGCAGCAGGAAAAGTAGCATATAGTGAGACTGGAGTCCAGAAGCTGGGTGCATCCTTCTGTCATCTGTTATGTTTTCAATATCTACCCAACGTCCTGTCTGACCAAAAAAGAAAGAGTTCTCAAAGTTATAATCCCTAGTAGCAGCAACAGTTTTGGATCTCATTCCAAAAATCCTTACCATTTAGGAAAGTTTTTTGTATATGTGCTAACTATTTAAATGCAAACATAAGTGTAATCAAATCAAATGGAATTTTCCTGAGTGCTAACAGATTTGAACGTTTTTCCGTATTTTAGGCCTGAATAGTCCAATAAGCAATTATCCAGAAATGGTAATGTAATATGAATGTTCATCATGAGATGGGATTCCACTGAGATGTGCAGATACATATAGAGATGCTTCTAGAACTTAGATTCCTCCCCGCCCTCCCCCATCTCTCTTGTTTCTTCTACTTGGCCAAAGTTCTTCTCAAAGATAATACTCTGTATGACTCATATGACATGGAATTAAGACCCACTTTCACATTCTTGGTATTAGTAACCAAGAAAGTACAATTTCCAGCTACTGTAACTGAGAAAAAAAAAAAAAGTTTATAAACCTGTAAGAAAACTTAGAGTAAAACAGAGAAGAATCACCGAGTATAAGAGAAGCTCTTTCCTGCGCTGCTATGGTAGCTGTCTCTGATATGGTTTCTTCTTTATTCCCTTGTTCTCAGATCCTGTTGAGGTATTTTTAACAGTCACTAAAGGCTAAACAGTTACTTTTCTCAAATAGGTTGTTGTACACAGTTGCATTGCTCCAGCACCAAAGCAGGCAACTGATTTGTTTTTCCACTCTTGCTCCCCTCTTTGCACAGCATATGAATTCCTTCATCTGTTCTATCAGGCTGTTTTTGTCCAGCCAAATACTCAGGTAAGGAGACATCATTCAGATTTCTCTGTGATCCTATTCTGAATAAAAAGAGGTTGCCCATTCAATAAAACAAGATAAGGGTGGCCCAAACATCATTATTTCCCCAACTAATGTTTCTGACCATCCAACCTTTGCAAGTCTAAGTTAAAGTCAAGTGTCAATAAAATGCATTCCTGCTGGCCTTGCAGATCAAACTTAGAGACCAAGGAGCTCGTTCTTTGCATTATTCTCAGATAGCCTCCCTGGCTCGCTTCTCTATCTATTATCTCTAAGCTTTGCCTCCTCACCTCTCTGTCTTTCTTTCCTATGGTGGAAAATTCCTTCCTCCTGTTATTTATAATTAAGCATAAATGGAAATGCATAGCACATTGAGATCATCCTGTAACACAGCGGGTAGAAAGTNTGTTTTGAAGAAGCAGAAGTTTATGGAAATTCTTTTTGTGTGTGCCTGGCATTGCAAATAGATGATTTGCAGCAGCTAAATAATGTTTTTGCAACTAAAGCATTATACAGATGAGAGCCCCATCAACAATACTCATCCACTTGGTGCTTAGAAGATTCTTTATGCATTTCTAAGTCAGTTTCATGCATGACCTTATTTCATCACCAGGGTCAAGGCCTAGCTTCGCACTCTTCGTAGAGAACACCATAAAAGTTTCACTTCTGGGCACACCAGACAGCTGAAGCTTAATTCCAAAGATTAATTTTAAACAATAGTCCTGATTTGCTCACATTAAAATACCACTTCCAATTACTCCATCACTTTCAGTACAAACTTCAGACCAAGCGAACTTACTGGGTCGGCACCAAGAAAGATATATTTGTTATAGCTAAGCGATCTATTCTAATAACCACAGTAAATTTGTGATGTTATTGGCAGGTTTTTTGTGATTTGTTTCTCTTTTGTTAGAAAAGGAATCCAGATACTGAGGTGGACTATTTTTCTTTTGTCTGACAGTGTATCAGGAGTTTGATCACCTTCTGGAGGAGCAGTCCCCCATTGAGTCGTACATCGAGTGGCTGGATTCCATGGTGGACAGATGTGTTGTAAAGGTGGGTAAGCAGGAGTAAGCACCTGAGTCCCCAGTGTGCATTATGAAGTCTATTCAGGTCATAGCTATTTAGCAAAAAATTGGCAGGGAAAAAAAAAAGCA
>VZTO01006805.1:0-16389 GCA_013400615.1 Syrrhaptes paradoxus
ATATAATCAATGCAAACTGAAGTAAATGAGAACCCTCTTTATCCTGTTTCAGTTTGCACAAGAGCAAACTGACTTTAGAAAAAGCCTTTTCAGAGTCTAGAAGACAAATGTAACTTGTGTCTGGATCACTGTTGGTACAAGTCCCTCAAGCTGTTCCTGGATGGAGTCACTCCAAGAAGGTTCAGCACTGCCTCCTCCATCTGCGACAGTCACAAACGAATGTCTCTCTCTGTTCTTATGTTACTCATGTTCCACAGGCAGAAAATAAACCATATTTTGTAGGTATTTGTTCTTGTATCATGGATTCCATTAAGTTGGTCTTAAAAAAAAACCCAAAACCAACAAAACACCACAACAGATGACCAAAGCGACATATGTCAAGCTGTCACAAAAGATGGCACATTTGAAGTAAAACTCTTGAAGTGAGCTTTATTATTCATTTTAAAATATACCTTTAGGCAAATTCTCTTACATGCACCCATCAAAACAGAGATCAGCATCTTATGCACAAGACCAAAAAACTTGTAACAAAAGCGTAACAATTTTCTAAGATGCAGTGCTATCTCGTTGCAAAATGCTTATGCAATGAAAATTACGAGTTTCACATCTGTCCACAGGCATTTGTGCATTAAATTATAATATCACCTTTTGTAACATTTCTTGCAACAGCTCTGCGTTCTCCATGCTTACACAGGCATTGTACTTCTTAACACGTTCTAGACACTTTCTTTACTCTTGAAATCCCGGAAGACAAGTCAAGCACTAAAAGCTGTTTATGGTTCCTCTGGTAAAAATGAATGTCACAGGATGCTAAGAGTGAAAAAACTTTAAACAAGTTTAGATCAGACTGGATGAGATCTTTTGCCCTCTCACTGTGCATTTCAGACACTGCAGCAACTATGGAAATGAGCCAAAATATCAGCATGTACAAGTTAAATTGGACATAATTTCTCATTGAAGACTACACATTTCAAACGAGGTCAAAAATACTACAGTTGGCTTCCAAGACCCTTTTAAAATCTCCTTTAACTTCTAGATGACATACTGAAAATATGAAAAATGGCAAAAAAACGTGCTAAAGATTTGGTACATAAAGTACTCACAGCAGTACTTAAAAAAAACTCATAGTGTTTTTTTGTATTCACCTTCAGTTGATTTTAAACTTTCAGTTTTTAGTTTATGTATTCCAGATATAGCAGTCCAGTGTTCTAAACAGCCTAAAAATAGACCCTCGAACTGTGAGTCAGAAGAATTAAAAAAAAAAAAAAATCCCGGGTCAATTTGAAGAACATTGACCTTACACAGATAGAAAATTTACATTTGCAGGAGGGAAAAAATGGTGCAGAGGATAACAGACTCCAAGTTTGTTATTTCAGTGTGGGTGGGGAGGGAGATAAAGGACAAGTATTGCAGCATAGATTCTACAACTACTCTTCATCATGTTTTTAACATATGGCATGGATGCACAAAGAGGAGCATTTTGGAGGGAGCTTTTTTTAAAATCACAAGAATAAACAAGTAAAATAGAGCACTAGGAACATCTCTACAGGGGAAAAAAAACCACATAAAACACTTTGCTCCCTCTTACCACAGAAAAGTATCTTCCACCTTCTCTCCAAACCTGGTATGAAAATGAGAGAGCATATTCCAACTGTCAGTTTTGGCCAGAAGACCTCAACAGGTCTACTTCCAAGCTTCCCACATTTCACAGCTACAGTGGCTAGTGATATTTTTTTATTCTCCCACCCTTTTGCGAATAATTCACTTACCATTTTTAAGTTGCCAGGCTGTATCCCTATTAGGATGAGATATGGACATGCATCTGCTATTCCTCTGAATACTTATTTTCACAGAAAATAAAACTGGGTACGTAGCCCAGACAGGAACTACAGCACACATCACTAAGTACCCATGGAACAGATCCCAGATATACAGAAAGATCCTTAAATTCACTAGGATTTCTTTTTTACTTTATCTTCTACTACTAGAAGATAACTCCAAACATCAAACACATTAAAATTTTAACAGTAGAGAGACTATCTTACCTCCTAACTTCCATTTTTTGGTAGTTCTTTAGACACAGATATGACTGCTGGCTCAGAGGAAAGTGACCTCCCTTTTTCAAGGAATTGTAAATATAAGAGCGAAAGTTACTATATTTACTTTTTTTCAGCATTACAGAGAAAATATCTAAAAAAAAACAGAGAAGATAAACTCCTCAAGGATTTTTTTTCTCCTCCCTTCTCCTAATTTCTCAGTAATTTTCTAGCTCACTTTTGGAACCTTCCTTCAGTCCTTGCTTCTCCCCAGAAATAGCAACATAGGTAGTTTATACAGACACTAATCAGATCAGGCTGATTACTCGATTAAGAGAGAGGAAAAGAGAAATATTTTTAAATATATATATATTTTCAGTGATTATATGCCCAATACCAACTGAATTCTTTAACGTTCCCTTGGCTTTTTCTCCTAAATTCTGTATGTCTCTTTTTTGCCAACATTTATTTCACTTCAGGAACAAAAGTCCTGCATGATCACATCTTTAAACTTAGAGAGAACAAATAGCATGTAGATTTTTCAAGTGCAAGTAGTTCAGAAAAGAAAAAAAAAAGTACAAATCAAATAAGAACAGATTTTTGCTTTGCTAACACTGTCCTGAAGGCCTAATATTTTCAAAGTCATACCTCCTGAAAAGTAAAATTTGAAATATAAAGATTTAATTTCACATAATTACCCTTGAAGCTTTCAAAGCTCAGTTGACTCAGTCAGCTTTACACTGACTATGTAGAGCTTGATGAACAGCCCAGCTCTACGTGGATTTTATTTGGTAATGCCTCAGGTTCTAGATATTGCAAATCCAACTGCAGCTGAATTTTCTAATCTTTTGTTCTGTATGACTTTTATGTATGTCAATCTCTAATTATTTAAGGAGAAGCTTAAAAAAAAAAGAAGAGCAGAAGGAGAAACATTTAAAGGTAGAGAGTTTAAGGAAATCAGAGCCAACTTGCACTCTTTTATGTAAAGAAACTAATCTCTTCCATGAAATAGAGCGACTTCTGTGGAGGAAAGTTTTAATCCTCAAAGTAGTACCTTTTCTTTTTTTTCCAAAATGAACTTTGCTATTATTTGCTGAACCATAGAGAATTTTGAAACATATTTTACAGGTGATTGCACTGGAATTGTTTTCCAGTGTCTAAGCAGATACAATTAACTGCTTTCTCAGGTAAACTGAGAGTCTGTTCCAATGTTGTCTTCATTTTGAATTCTAACAGGAGATAGTTGCATTTGGTTGTCAGTCTTTAAATAGTAAGCAAATAGTATGGCTCTGCAATGTACCTTTCTTGTAAGAAAAAAAAAAGAAAAAGCCCCTGTATGGTACCTGTGTACCAGTGTGCACTCCAATATAAAAAGTGCCTATTACCTGTACTGTTACAGACTGCAAAATGTGCACCTTCAAGGCACTACAGCAATTTATCAATGACGGTGCTTCTTTAAATAACTAGGTTAGAAGAATGAGCTTTAAACAACTTTTAATGGCTGCTTCTAGAGAAGACTTTGTGACACTAAGCCACAGATCTTGCTCATCTGAATTTATATTTAGATCTGTAATTTCTTTTATCTGTATACCAATTTCTCATTGTTACAGAACATACGCTCTTCCTCAAAATAACTTGCTATTTTTGTACTGTTACTCAGCTGCATACTTCCACAAAGCTGCAAGTGTTTCTTCAGATAAACTTAGCAGCTTTTTTGGCTAGTTTCCATGTTACTTTAATGATAGAAAAAAGACTACCTAATGAAGTATGCTCCTGTACCCCCTCCACCGAACTTGAGTTTGTTTTGAGTGAGGGCAACAAAAGCAGCTGTTTATCAGTCCCCAGTCTACTGCTGGGGATGGAGGGAAGGAAAAATGACTAGTTCTTGCACATTTCCTCTCTGGTAGAGGTCCTGCGGACAGGAACAGGATCATATCCTATCTCTTAGTAGCTCTGATGACTTCTTCTGCTATTCTAAGTGTTTCTGAATGGAAAACAGTAGTGGTCCAACTAGTAAGACTATGTCATTTAAAAACAGATGAAAGAGAATGCTAAACAGTCACAAGATTTAACAAAACCGTTCACAAATCTGATAAGCATCTTTCTAAATATTTTATTTGATATATTCAGCTGTAGCACCGTACATTTCAAATGTTTTTAGATAAATTACCATTGCCCCACTAATCACTATTCAGATGTTACAAAATTTTTGGATTTAATAGCCATACTACATACTACGTCTTTCAGGACATTTTTGCATCAACGGTTGTCATCAGCACACCAATGCCACTCCCCCACCCCCAGTCACAAATATGACTCTGTATTTCAGCAACAAAAAGTCTTATTTTATCTCTAGAATTAACTGCACTCATAGAGATACGATTTTTGCTACGTATTTTTTAAAATACAGATACCCCACACACTTCATATTTCAGTATTCTTCAAAAGGAAGCAGCAGCTTGTTTCCTATGGGATTTGGAAAACAAATTGACAGTCTCCCTCTCCATTCTGATAATCACATTAGATTCAAATTTGTACAGATATGGAAAAAAATAGGAATTTAGCATGACACAATACTAGTAGCTAAAACATATTTGGTTTCTATTCTAAGTATGCACACATTTCTTACCAACTATATTCTTTCTTTTCTGTCTTACACAACTATTTTAGATCACAATATGTGGAGTTTAATCACATAAAGCCACACATCCTCATGCAAAAAATCTAATTTGTTCAATCACATTCATAAATATTCTACCCAATACTACTAAAATCTTTTGAAACATAACCTTATTATACAGGCATGTAAATAGTTTCTATTCTAAATATATATATATATTTTATATCTTAAACTAATTTTGATCCAAGTAATTTACTGAATCCTGATTTTATAGTGTTAAGCCTAAAAACGCCTTGTTAAACTCAGTGACTTCGGGCCACTGACCTTCCTCTGTAGCTCCTCCCTGAGGAAGCTAGTAAATCTCTGTCCTGATAGATCTTCAACATGTTTTGAAGAGCTACTATTTAAATAACCAGAAAGTTTCCATTTGTTTGGGGATTTTCTGAGAGGAAACAAGCTTCTTTCAAGAATTGCTTGAAGCTACAGCAAAAAATGTTTTTGACACAACAATTCTGAAAATTGGTTGCAGACGATGTTGCTTTATCACAAAGCAGTTGTCTCATATGATGATTGTATGGCTCTAGTCCAGGAGACCCCTAGTTCTTTGGGTAGTTACTGGACATCCAACATGAATAAATAATCTACAAAACTTTGTGAACTTATTTTCCCTTATGTGTCTCTGATCGCTTTTTGATTTCAGTGTTTTCTAATCTATCTTCCCTGCAATTCTCAGAGCTGACAATTATTAACCTAAAAAAAATTATCCTAAGCTGTTTGTGATCATAAGGACAATGGACAGGACACAAATGAGTTGTGAGGGAAGCAACCTCCAGCTGGGGAGCACTGAAAGAACTGAGAAGGCGAATACAGCTTCAACTGCTCCAGGCAGAACCAAAAGAGAACGTCTGACCAGTTTAGCATGTTAGCCTCACTTTCAGCTAACAAAACTTAAATTATTATTTTATAAATATATTTCTATTAGCATTGCCCTATCAACATGAACTATCCTGTAAGCTAATTTTGCAGAGTTTTCCATATTTGTTACATGACTCCTGCGAAGGACCCATGTCCCATATTGTTGTGATTGCATCTTGTATATGGTAAAAAAACCCAAACAAACAAAAAAAAGAAACCCAGCATACCTTACATTACTTGCATATATCTTAAAAGACCATATAATTTAAAATAAATGCTTCAGGGAATTAATATTGCTTATTAAGGAAAGCGTCTTTCTCACAGTCCTACATTCACATTGACATAATCCAAGAATTTGCCAATCACAAACTATTCAGAAGACACCAGAATGATAGTTTGAAATGCAAGTAGGTATTAGGAGTTTGAACGGCATATTTGCTGGTAAGATGTGCATACCTTTATTTTATGTGCATATTTCTACATCACAAACCAGATTTAGCTTTTCGGCTACAAGAAAACTAACTTTTTGCGAATTCATATTCAGCCTACTGCTACATAACCATGGTCAATATTGTTAACTTCTATAAGTCGTGCTTTTTTTCGGTAAAAGAAATCTTGTATCAATAACCTTAATGATTCTATGATTCTATGAACAAAAATAAAATATACTAGTGAACCAGAATCCAGAATTTTGAACTTCGATTAGGAACAGTAGTAACTTCTTTGAATTTAGTAAGTAGTTTTATCTGTTCAAGCATCCAGGAGACATGCTGAATGCATGCATAAGAAGTATTTGCATTTCTTTTACCTTTAAATTGTTAGCTTTTCCAGTAGATTAGAATATAAGTATGAAGGAATTGAAAGAAATGGAAACTCAAGGCCTGTGAAGCCATTTTCAACAAAATTATTTTAATTTATTCAGGATAGAAATGCAAATAAAGCTTTTGAACACATACTGAGCATAGAAGATTGCAATGAGACTTCAATATAGTTATCATGGAGGGGGAATGGAGAGAAGTATTAGTGTGGCATCTTGCAAAAGCGATCTTCTAAGAATACAGCTGTTAGATAAGAACCAACAGCACTCATACTGCCTTTCAATCAATGAGTAGCAACGATAATTTTCAAACTAATATGAGAAAATCCAGCAAAATAACACAACTCTCTCATCAAAAAGCCTAATATACAATAACATAGTTTAAAAATACATATATAAAAAATATTTTTAATGTGAGAAAGACAAGAGCCACTGGTTTGTCTTGTCATTACTTGAGGCTGAGAAGGCCTTGTGTTGGGTACATTGTCTGATCTCTCTCTCTTATGCACTCTCCTTTTGCCTCTTTCTCATTCCTCCCAAAGATATTTTATGTAAATATAGGAAAGAGGTCTATCAGATGCACCAGGCATTTTATTTCTATCTGGGAGGAAGAGTGACAACAAAGACTTAGTTATTCAAACATCTTAAGCTTTCTATACATACGTGGACAGTGGAAGAGCACAAACTTATGATCAGATATAACACTAATAACTATTGCAGAGTACACACATAATGAATATGTTCATACAGACTATCACAGTTAATTAAATTAGCTAGGTATCAACTGAAATAAAACTACCCAAAATAGAACAATTGAAAATTTAATTATTTAGCATGTATAAGAAAAAACTGGGAAAGAGATGACCCTTTCCTCTTCCATTCCTGTTGTCATCATAATCCCTTGATTTTCAGAGGTAACAAAGAAACACTCTGCACTTATTTCTTTCGGCATTTTGTTATTTAAAATATTTACACTATTAAAGAAGTATGCAGAAAATTAATTTTTATTGCTTAAAAATGTACATTTGAAGAAAACTCAAATTACATTAAAATTTATTTCAATGTTAATTAGTTTGGATACTAATTAAGAGCTATACAACCACCCTAATTAATATTAAAATAGTTTCATTTACTGAACCTCACAGACCTTTTTCCTCCTTTCTTCAATTTTAATTTATTGTGGCAAACGATATGGCAATCCCTCAGCAAACTCTTCCCTAACATCAACAGCCTTTCAAATACATGTATCACTTTAAAGCTTGCAAGGAAAGCTAGATAAAAGCAACAAGATTAACAGTACAATTCAAAAGGTACACTGAACAGGAGGGAATATATTACCAAATAGTATAAAATTTAATCTCATTTCTAAGAATTAGCCTGACCCCAACTCATTTCACTTGGCTTGTGGTCACTAACAATAAATAGATATAATGGGTCCTCTCTCTTACAAATACCAACATACTTTAAATCAGAATAACATGCCAAAGAGAACACCATATCTGCTTTTTGCCACCTTCTAAAGCTAAAATGGCTTTGAGTCATGTTTACTCCAAAATGCTGTATGATTGGGTGTGACACAACAGTACTCTAACGTGGCAGTCATCATGAAAGGCACCTAAGGGAACACATTGAAATGAAGCTGTGGATGCCCCACCCCTGGAGGTGTTCAAGGCCAGGCTGGATGAGGCTTTGAGCAACCTGGGCTAGTGGGAGGTGTCCCTGCCCATGGCAGGGGGGCTGGAACTCGATGATCTTTAAGGTCCCTTCCAACCCAAACCATGCTATGATTCTATGATACTCTTCTGCTTGCACAGTAGACATATGGAATGCAAATCTTGTCAGTCACACCTGATTAAATTTGTAGGAAAAGACTAAAGTTCAAATTTACTATTCTATCAGTGGTAGATCTGACAAGAGAAACACACTTCTCCTCACCATTCCCAGCCACTTGTTCCCCCAATCACCATTAGACACTTCCACTCCCTTACTTGCTCTGGCTCATCCAGCCTCCTTATGGTCATTGAAATGATCAGGGTTTTAGAAACTGTTTGACGGAAGCGTTGGTTTTTGTCAAATAAAAACAAACCCAAAATATATATCTCTTGGAAGGGACACCTTCCAAGAGATCCTCTTCTGCCACATCCTCTTCTTTTGGATCATCTTCTACCACATCAACTACAAAGGAACAGTAACGTGGAAGACTTGTAATGCCTACACTTTTCAAGGCAGGAGGGGCACAAGCTACTCAAGTACACATAAAGTACAGCTGACATTCAGGAAGAGGTGATATACAAGGTCTGATAGGGATTTTCAAACTGAACAATCAACTTTAAGAGAGGTTATGAAACTGCTCTGCGTTCAGCATGTCGGGGAACAACATGAGGGTCCAGCTCTTCAGTGTTTCACACTGTTCATGTGTTCAGCTACATGAGATGTTTCACACATGTCATTGTGGGAACAAAGAACTAGTCATTAGCAAAAATGTAACCTGACCTTCAGGTTAGAGAATGACTGTGGACAAGTGAGACAACAGTGCAGAAAGCCCTACTGTGAGCATGAGAAGAGGAACGTTCAAACCATCGTGTAGTGGAAAACAGACAAAACCTGAAGGTCAGTAGAATGTAAAAGCAAAACTGAGGTTATGTAACCCTCAGTAATAAACTGGGAGCTTGCACACAGGACAGCAGCATTTGCTCTCGGCAACGCTGCCCCTTCAGCAAAGCTGTGTGGGATTGGTATGTTCCAGTTCGCCATCCCAACCCCGGCAGACTGAGATCAGCATGTCATGGCTGCAGTCTACCTCGCAAAGATATATCACAAAGGAAAACGCAAATTACTTTAAAGGAACTGGAAAATCATGTTCACTAAAAGCACATAGGGGAAGGCTATGCAATTCAGATGAGGGCTGTCTTGGGAAACTGAAAAGAAGGAGCCAGATCTCGCATAGTTCCCATGAAACAAGAACCTTGGGCAAACCCAAAAATTCCCAGTGCTCTGCCGTGTCTAATAAGACAGTGAAAACCCTTTTCTTTGGAGAACTTTGGCTTAACTTCCTATCGAGAAAAGATGGAAAGACTTGGCAGCTCTTATTTGTATTTACAGACTGTTCTACAATTGATTCAGATTATGAATTACAAATCACCCGTTCAAGTGGCTTAGGGTGATTTTGTAGTGATGCTACGACAGAGTAGTTTCACTGGTTTCAGTTAGTGTGGATTTGCTGAGGTATGAGTAAGAGCCAAACTTGGGTGAGAAAATGGTTTTGCTTACAGTAACACAGTGCATTTAAAACAACCAGAAAAACCCAAACCATTCAAACTCAAAAATCCCATGTATAATACAATTTTTAGAAATTTCATGTTAAATGAAGAAGAAATTCAGAGGAAACTCAGAATATATGAAAACAATCCAGATTTACTTTTAAAGAAGAGTGGTTAAACTAGTTCAACTCTATTATAGACACTCATCCAGAATTAAATAAGTTCCATGCAGCTTAGTTCACTTCCAAAATAAATTAGTATAAATTAAATTAAGGAAAATAATTTTGAAAGCATTCTGAACATGGATTTAATGCAATTTAACTGATCTACTTCAACTCTAGTTAGTGCAGATTAATTTTTTTACTGTCCTTGTGTAAACAAGTCCAAAGATCTTGGAAATGCTATCATGCAGAAAAACCTGGATAGTTTTAAAGAGCGTGCACTATAATGTATGTAAGACCCTCTTTATTTCAGCTTTCTTTTTTCCTGACTAATTTTGTTTTAAAAGGGGGCTTTTCCATTTAAATTATTTACATTTTGAGGTTTTTTTGCTTTAATAAAGCAATTTCTCTTTTCTGGTGGTGGTATTAAAATGAGGACAAGGATGTATTTTTAAACTAATACTAAAAGTAATCACAGAAGGAGATTTCCAGCTAAGCCTAGAAACAGTCATAATAAACAGGCATTTCCACATATGTGAATATTTATCTTTATATAGGAAATAAATTCAGCATTTTCCAGAACAACACAGGTTTTTATAATTAACATCTAAAAGGTAATGCACTAAGTGAAAACGGTGGTCATTTTGCTATTTTCAGTGTTTAAACCTTATCTATATCTAGGCATGAACCAATCTTTAACATTGCAAAGAAATACTTTTAGGCACAAACTCAAGCAGGTGGTAAAATATTCTAAAATTATCCACCACTTACAGGAAATACCAAATCCTGAATAACTAAATACTTGGGAGATACTGGGTATTTCTCAGTAAACAAATCCATAATTTCTTAAATTTGGTAATGCGTCCATTTAATTCCATTAACGAGAAATCCTGCAAGCTAGGGCAATGGTGCCTCCTCCCATCCTGCCTTCACCTGTGCGCCAGCACGGCCTTTCTCAACTTCCCTCCCCTAGAAGGCTGCCCATTGAGCTGCTCCTGCAAATGCTTCCAAGGGTATTTCAAATTAGCAAAGCCCTAATATTTAAACTATTGATAGTAATCTGATTGCTGTAATTAACCTGTGTGCGTTCACAGAAAGCACTTTAGGTACCACTACGCTCAGAGAGCTCTCTGGCAGAGAGAAATGAACAGTTGGAGACCGGTAAGAGAGAACAACCACTTCTAACACAGCTTCCTGCTGAATACACCTCAGTCTACATCTTAACATGACCCGTGTTAGACCCAGATTTAAGCAAAAACGAAATATGTTTCAAACAACTGAGAACCAGTTAAACCAAAAATTATTTCTGAACTTTAATGAAATTGAGTTGTTCTATCAAAAATGCATGCTAAAAATACTGGAATGAGAAATTCTTTCTTGTAATGCCTTTTAAGTGAAATATTTAGATATTTCTTGTGGCATTTGAGAAGAAAGTTATTTGAATTTTTAAAAGTTAAGAGTTCAATCACTAAACTGAGAAGCCAATTATTTGCTCTAAACCTGGTCAGACTCATCCCTTCTTGCTCTTCCTTCACTTAAAAGCAACCAGCTCCTGTGATACAAATAATTTACTGCAGACATCTTTACTGGTAAAGCATCCTCCTTTGCTTGTACCCATTCAGGACTGCTGAACAGCACAATCAATGCAAAACTAATTCTACGTCTAATCTTAATCTCCTCATCAGACAAGTAGGAAAGGAATATAAGGAGTAGACATGCAATGCATTATTTCTCTCCTCAACCAGATTCTTAATAAAGGAAATGCTGAAATTTCAACCGAAGAGCTCAGGGTATCTCATTTCTCCTTCCTTTCTTGCTCTCTTGTTTAGGAGTAGGTCATAATTATCCTATGGTAAATAGACCTGGAACCATTTTTAGGTCACTGACAAAATATTTAAGTGACAAAGCCTGGAGCAATCATATCATCACAGAGCTTTTCCTACAGCTGGGATGATCTAAATCCAGACACTCATCAGTTTAAGACTGCATGTCATGTATACAGCCACTTAAAAATTCATCTGCACAGCTTTATCACTTCTGCTGTCAAAAACTAGTAAATTCCTATAATCTGATTTCAACCTGAAACACCTTAGAACCTGACTACAAGTGTTACTATTTTAAGATCCACTTGTAAATTGAACTTGCAATCATGTTCAGGCAAGGACAGATTTGCAAGTTCTTAAATCACTAGTTGTTTCAGCCAATGATCAAACAGACCAAACAAGTGCAATTAAAAAAAAAAAAAAAAGTAAATTAACACATTTTCAAAGCACATTTGAAAGTTATTTTCATACTGAAATGCTTCCAAAAAAGCTTGCAACCTAAAACTCTGCTTGGCATCAATTAGTCTAAAAAATTACAGGCCACAAAAAGACTGATTAATCTACTTCCTGCAGTTCAAAAAAATCTTATGACTCATAAGCATGACAGGTGCAAAAGAATTAAAAGTCGAGGAGAGAATGCCACACTACCAATTTCAGACAGCTTTGCATTGCAGATACATTTAAATATAAGCATTTTGGGAAAAAAAAATATTGATCTTACCCACCCATCACTGAGCTAGTTCACATAGCTAGTGCTACATTCAGAGACAGGCTGGGATTTTTGTGTGGTTTCTCATAGGAGACATAAATTTATAAAATTATGACAATTTGCACAGGTGACATGGAAGCTGAGGAATTCTAGAAGACTAGGTGAGGCAGAGAAAGAAAAACCCTTGTTGAACCTAAAGAAAATTTTATGGAGAGAAAGGAATTTCATTGAAAAAAATGTAATTATTCATTTAATTAAAGCAAACAGTGCTAAGGCTAAAAATACCTAAAACATAAATGGAACACAAAGATCTTAACTAAATCCAGTTATCACAGAAAATGTAACAACTGATGGGAGAAGGATGTGAACACATTTTATCATTCAATATTACTGCTTCATGCCAGCTGTATGTAATTTGTATGGTCTGCTTGTAAAGTAGGCACCCTAATCAATCCCAGTTTTCAAAAGCCTTGGCTTCAATCAAGACTCATTTCTGGATCTTCTGCACAACAGTCTTCATCCAATATCATTGCTTAAAATCCTGATTATTGCTTTTCAGGTTTGTACAGCTTGTCTTTTGCTACAATTCCTAGAAGAGGCTACTTCCTCAAATACATTCCAACTCCTTCCCCCAGGCTTTCATATAATCATAACTCCAGTATAGTTAGGTAAGTAGATTGAATAGCAATTCATATGCACACAGCTAGAATGGTCTGGAGGCTGTGCAATTTCAAACCACGCTCCCCCACATGCAGATGAGTAGACCTCGTAAACAGAGTTGGGAAAATATTGCAGGTTGAGATATTCACCTTCAAGCTTCTCAGTCAAAGCAGAATTCCCTGTCCCAGGTGGTTCCAAATCAAATAAAGTAGACTTGAGCATCAGTTTCCCACTTCCTGGACTAGTCAGTGAGACTAACTACAGTCTGAACACAGGGCCCCAACAGAAGGCTGATGAATTGTGGAAACTGCCAAGCTTCAGAGTAGGTTTTGGGTTTCATTCCATCAGTTAAGCAGAAGTGTTGCAAGGAGCCCCTCCTGAAATCATATGGGTGTTGTTTTGATGTACACTTGCCAGATATCATTCTGACACCCTTCTTATATTTTCTGTACTGCTTTACCCCTGCAAACTTACTCCACACAAGTCCCACTGATCACTATGCCATTAATTTTGTTGGGTTGGACTTAATGATCCTTGAAGTCTTTTCCAACCTTAATGATTCTATGATTCTAATTTCATTTAAATCATTCTTCCCTTGCTTTCACTGGGACTGTTCCCAGAGTAAGAGCCTTTCTGTACAAAGATGCACAGTCATAATCTAGTTCCTGCGGAATACAGCTGTGAGCAGTTATTGTGCGTGCCTTGGAGTTTCAGATTGTGTAACCTTCCTTTGGCTTACCCACGTGGAGAAATATTAAAATAAATTAACATTTTACTGGTTCTCTAATTGGAAGTGTCTGTTCGAAACAAACATGTTTATCAAACAGTTTGACTGGGAAAATACATTACTCTAGCTGTAGTTACCCAAATTACATGCTGTCTAAAGTAAAAAGGGCAAAAGCCATCTGGCTCCATATAACTTACATTTTCTAGACAGCTTGCAGCTGGTTCTTATTAAGCAGCATCTCAGTACTCCCAGAGATCTATTTTTAACTCTGCAAGTTTATTTTTAGGGTTCACACATCTAAGGCACATGGTGTTTACATTAATAAATGAACAACCGCCTACAGTCAAGAAAAGCTTTGTGCAATTCTTGTGGCACAGTCACTGTGCATCATAGACGGATGGTTAAATAAAACATCATGTGTACCAATTAAAGAGACCTTGCCCACCTCCTGGCTCTTTACAGGACTGCAGAAATCATGTCTGGAGAGCTTGAAGGGTATGAAGGAGAAGGTTCTAAACAACAAGATTGTTTAGTTCAGAAATAACATTGGGTTACATGTCCCAGGAAGAGAGTACAGTCTCCTTGTGCATCCCCTCCCCAGAAAAGTCTCTTTTTTTTCATGTGGCATCTATGAATTGCCCAGACAACTTTCTGTGTATGTTATGCAGCCACACGTAGAAGGTAGTGGAGATACTGTCCTCGCCATCTAAGAACATTAATGCTGAACAGGAAAACACTGTACCATTTACAATGACTGAAAGCTGCTACTAAAGCCCTGAAACTGATCAAACAGTGGACGTTGAAAGTCCAGGAAGCATTAGCAGATCTATTTGCAGGGTTGGTTTGGTTTGGGGTTTTTTGTTGCTTTGTTGGGTTTTTTTAATAGACAGACACACAGATACACAATGTTTTCATGATTTTTGATTGTAAAATACCAACAAATTCCTGTACCATCAAAACACCCCTTTCACAAGGATATTAAATACATGCACCAGAAAGGTCACAAAGTAAGACATGTTTTGGGGGATGGGTTTTGGGGCAGTTGGTTTTTTGTTTGGTTGGGATTTTTTTTCAAAACTCTGTATTTTTTCATTCCGTGGCACAACTAAACTGCAACATCACATTGGGGAAGCAGGGAAGACCAGTAACCAGTTACAATGGCTGGTTAAACATAAGTAAACTAAAGCTAATCCATGCTGCTACGATTTTATAATACTAATTCTATTTTGCATGGACTTGCAACCTATTCTATTGCATAGACTACTGTGTACAGTACATGCAGCCTCCTCCATGTCTGATCCCTTACTCTTCCAAACCAAAGCAGGCAGCTGCACCAGCCAGTGTGACTTGGCAAAGGGAATTGGTAGCGCTCTTAGAAAGGGTATCCTCCTAGAGTTTGGTTCTGGATAAGTTATACGGAAAGGACTATTAATCCTCAAAGTAAAAGGTTTTTACTGCTTCCAGAAACACTTCCCGGAAGTAAGAAAATGCAAGACATAACAAAAGTAATCCAGGTATCCCTTTAACAAGCAATTAAAGGAATCTGCTCTTCCAGTCCATGTCCACTGAGCTACCTCAGTAATATAATTGACTTTGAAACTAGCGGCAGCTAAATACCTTAGAATCCCATCAGTGGGAATGTTTTCAGCACCACAAAGTACTGACTAACTGTAAAGTGTTAGCTAACTTTGAAACAAATCTCAGTTTCAGCAGCTAGGTATGCAGAGCACCAGAGAAGCTGGTCCCAGTTTCCCTCACGACATTGAGGACCAGTGCCAAGCGGAAGGGAGGCTATTTCCCCAGGAAGTCCTTTTAAAAAATTTCTTTTCCTTACTCACACTTTAGACACATTTATTCTCATGTATTCTTATGTTTCTGCATGTGTCTTCTCTCCATACCTTTTTCCTTATGTCCTTGTTCCTTACTCTTTTAAGCCAAATCCAGTGCTTACCTCTCCCTGTCTCCACAGCTTTTAAGGTCACCACTCAATACCTCATTTTCACTTCTCTATGTTGCTTTTGAGTCACTGTGTCAGTGTCTTTCTTCCTAATCCTCCTTTACATGCAAATGCTGGTTTTATTTCATTATTCAGTTGATTGGTTGGGGAGTTTCTTACTATTACTGAAAAAAATATACTATTAAATTCCCACGTATAGACAGATGTGCACCCCAAAGACAAAGCTTCTGCAGTCATTTGTTAGCGTCTCCCTGCCAGAAAAATGACTCCACAAGTCCAGAGGCACTCCTAATCAGCTCATTGAAATCACAGCATTATTTGTCATCTGTCACAGACTCCTTGGATGGTAACAGATTAAGGAGTACTCACAGGGGTAACCTTTCTTGCACCTTTTGTGAGGGAGGGCAAGCAGAGCCCTGAAGCACATCCAGGGACATGGCATAAAAGGCATGTTCTAGTATACCAATTTGGAAAGGTAAAGCATTGGTGAAGTCACATAAATAACACAGGGGAAAGGTGATGTAGTATTTCATATAGCAGCACTATGTTTTGCGTTCCTCTCTCTTCTCCTCCTTACAAAATAGCTGAACAGAAAAAACAAAGCGTTTAGTGGCTATTTCAGGATTTTCCTGTCTTAGATTACACTTATTGGTAAATTTCTGCACAAAAAAACATTGTCTAGGACAACTGCTAAATGTCTCAAT
>VZTO01006806.1:0-13948 GCA_013400615.1 Syrrhaptes paradoxus
AACCTGGCCTAGTGGAAGGTCTCTCTGCCCGTGGAAGGTCTCTCTGCCCATGGAAGGGAGGTTGGAACTCGATGATCTTTGAGGTCCTTTCCAACCCAAACCATTCAATGATTCTATGATTCTATGAAGGTACCATGCCCTATGACTGCCCACAGCTGCTGCAAACACAGATGTTCTCTCTCTATTAACCTTCTTCTATTCCTGCTTGTACTATCTGTTGTTCCTCCTCAAGTACTGAAGGAAATCTGTCACAGAAGGTGGAGCTGGAGCTACTTCAGGGAGGCAGGGGAAGGAATTGTGGCTTCCTGGAGCAATCAGGATAGGAAGACAGTACCTACTCACAACCTTCCTGTGTTCTACCAAGGCAGCTGCCTACATAAATGCCAATCAAGCAATTTCAGTAAATTCTACTGGTGATACCACAACTGATTTCCATTGGAACAGAGAGAACTTTAGTCACAGTTAGTTTCTTCCAGTTAAACGCTTTTCTTTTACTAACAATGAGAACGTATACCTTGACAAAATAGCAGCTAATTCCATTAAGACTAAATGCAAAATAGCTGGTGAATACATTAAAACTATGTATACCTTGAACTCCAAGAAGCAAAAGAGAAAACAGAAAAACCTCTCTAAATTCTAGTGTTCTCTTGATTTCAGTAAAAACTGCATGGAGAACCCAATGATTCTGTTTAAGCATTCAAAAAAAACTCTATTCTTAAATATTTTCTGACAGTCTGTATTAAGAAAAATATCTACAGAAAAAATTCTAGTTGTGTGAATTCTTGACTCTGACTCTAAAATAGTAGTGAGAAGTTGTTGAAGAAGGCAAGATAGGCATTGACTATATTTTTCTGAAAATTTATCATTATTTGTATCACATGATTTTAACTCAACGTATGACCTGAATGTATACCTTGAATTATTTTCTTCTTCTGTGAAATTGTAGGAAATATTTTGGAAACAAGAAGATAAGACATACTATCATCTGATTAAAGTTATATAGGAAGAATCTGTATATTTGAGTCAACGTAATAGCTTTGAGGGCAAAAACTGCTCTCTGGGTAAAAAGATATAAAAACATCTTCTAGAGAGATGAGATGGGGAGGTTGCTAAGGGATGAATTAGCTACATGACCCTGCTATTCACTGAAATCCTTCAGTCACCACTACAAGAAAAAGACTTCTTTTGCTACATCTCTCAACTACAATATTCTTTCTCTAAATTATGAACTAATGGCCTGCATAATTTCATTCATTAAGAAAAGCCCATTTCCTATTACAGATTATGACACTGAAGAGGAACAGTTGTCAAGGCTCCAACACAGCAGACGTTGTCTGGTGTTTAAAGTTCTGAAGAAGGATGAAGCTGAGGGTGATGCTTTAGACTTGTGTAACTAATTGTCTTTACTGCATCAGCCTGGCTTCTTAGTCAGAAAACCAAGGTGCAGTAAGTAAAAAATTTAGAAGTGTTTTTTATTCTGTGTCTGCTTTATTTAAAAAAACTGTTTAAAGGAAGAAAGTAGTATAGCCCATAATAGAAACTTAGTTAACTAGGAAAAAGATAAGTAAATGTTATTTTAAATCCTCAGTATTTAAAGTGAACTGTCTGCTTTCAATCAAGATTTTTGTGCATTAAGTCAATCACAAACTTAATACAGTACTTGTATTAAAAAGCTATTGAAGAAGGATAAACCTTTCTGCTTAACCATTGATTCTTTCATCTTGTTATGAAGATTAAAAATTATAATTTTTATCAAATCTATTACTTTTAAGTTATGGCACCAAAAGAGTTTCAGATTCTAGACTACTCAGCAAAATGCCTTTCTTATGTAAACAGGTAGTATAGGAATAGCCATTTGATTTGTCTACTGGCATTTCTGTACTTAGTCTTGAATTCAAAGAGCAGGCTACTGTCCAGTCTATCCATTCTCTATTTATTTTAGCCATTGCTACTGATAAACAGGATGTAAAACTTAGACCAGTGCATTTCTCCATAATCTAAAGTCCTGTCTGCTATATTTTGTATGCTGGACTATGTAACAGGCACAAGCATATTAGAAGACACGGGCACGTCCCCCAAATGTACTAGATGGAGAACAGGGCTTCAATTTCCTTTTAGTGCTGGACTGTCAAAGTGTCACATTGCCTAAGAGAGGTACAGTTTTCTATTGTCTCCCTGACATAAGGTTTTGTATGTGTCTCGGAGTTCTAGAGAGGTCATGTTTTGGTCTAAAATATGAGATGCTACCACCAAACTGGGGAGGTGGGGAAGCGCTGAACCTTGTCTTCAAAGAATGACCTCCGAGATGTCCAGACCATTTAAAGGCAGAGTGGAACTGCACCAAAAATCACATAGCTGCATTAAAACTAGTGGCTACAGTGAAACTGATCCACTTAGCCTGGTGAGTCTGAATATCAGTTTTACAGATGAACATTTGGGGTATCTCCAGTGGTACAGTTTTAATTGTATCAGTTTTAAGCAAGTCTGGCGCATGTGTTCAGATTCTGCTTAGTTGTTTTCTACTGTTTATGTTGCTGTAACTATATTCCTGCGGGATGACCATGCACGTGCTGGAAAATATATTATGACAGAGGCTGACCTTTGACAGAGGTTGTCCTTTCTAATCAGTGTTAAGAATTTCTATGAGGCTATTGTCTTCATGACACTCTCCTGCCTTTGGCAAACTGCAGTGAAGAGTTGAGCTGTATGATTTGATTTTACAGATGACTGTGTAAATACTGTACATCGCACCCATGGAGAGGAAGGCTGCTGGTTTACCTGTCCTGGCTGTTGTGATCAGAGCCAGGGAAAGCCATATGGAGGAAGCAGGAAACTGTGTCTTCCTGACAAGTAAATGGACACACTAAGGTGGGGAATATGGGCAAGAAGTAGGAGAAGCATAGGTAACCGTGAACTGTCAGCTCTACTAGAACTGGCAGACGTCATGTTGGGATGCCATCCAGAAACAAGGCTACAGAATGCCTTAGAGTTGACTAAAATACAGGTAATTCTTAGACAACTAGTGAGAGTTTCTTGAAGTTTATATAAACCCAGAAAGCCACTGAAGGCTGCTAGAATGCAGACTTGTGAAGGATACTTCCTTTGGAAAGGCTCAGGTGGAAGGAGCACGATCTTTGTAAATCCTTTTTTCATAGTCAAACCTCATAGTCCTGTTTTCTCTATTTGAAGGTTCTGCTGTTCCAGTGTGCAAGTTGCATTATGAGAAAATATTGTGCCTGATGGTACAGGTGTACGATATGTTACTGTGATATAAAGCCTGATGATATGCTCACTTTGAAGAAGTCTGGATGGTTTCCCAGCTCTGTCCTGTTTGGGGTCTTGGCATTCATTACTGTTCCCAAATTTCTGTTGTGATTTGTAGAATAAACATGCCCAAATTTTTGTTGTAATTTGTAGAATAAACGTGGTGATATATAATTCCTTTAAAGAAGGAATCCCTGTTCAGGACTTTGAGCAGGAACGCTTTCATCTGACTAAACCAACATCTTAAATCTGAAGAGTGTATATAGCCAGCTTCTTTGTGTTTGGGCAATCCTTGGTCATTACACTCCTGATTTTCTTTGCTCCTCATTCTTAATCTTTATATTTCCTTGTATTTTACCAGGACAGAACTTGTTCCTTTTCCTACTGCCCCCTCCCCCTCACTATTTTTATAAGTAAATTAATTTTAATAAGTCTTTCAATAGCTCTATTGATTCTATCTGAACTGGGATTGTGCCTCTGCCCCTTTTGCTGTTGCTATTAGTGGTTATGTGGAAGTCCAGTTTCTACTTCACTTTCTGGATCCTAGTGTGATGTTTTTCTGAAAGACATATTCCTTTCTTGTATTTCACTTTCACACAGAAAATTCTAATTCCATATGGCCTTTTATGAAAGAATTCTTCACAATTGTACCTTTTTGCCCTACAAACATGTTATTTTGTATATTGTACTACATGTGAGAAACAACTTGCATAGTACCTCCACCATTCTGAGCCAGAAAAGGGTCAGTAGGTATGCTAACTGTATCTCTACACCTAAGAAGTGTTACTAATAGTCTCATATTTCTGTCTTTACTTTGGTATTTCTCTGTCAGATTTTTTTTTTTATTTTAGTATGCATCAGAGCAGTACTAATTTTTATAATTAGTTTGATTAACCTGAGAGACCTGTTTCTCAGCTTTCACTTGTGCAAATTTTCAACCAGTGAGAATGGTCTGAATCTGTTTCCTATTCCATAGGCTTTCTTAACAATCTTTTTATAGTCTGAAAGGAATTTTGCATGAATCTATTCAGCTTGAAATTTTCTGTGTTTGTGGACCTTTCTCAAACACCACAGCGGGTTCCACATGTGGTGATCGTACATTTATATTCATTATAGCATGATGGTTCTCTAATACCAAAATAATATGAACAATAGTTGTGTATTAAAAATAATCTTTGCTGGTATATGCAAATGTATTCTTACTACTGATAATGACTGACACATCTAATAGACATAAGCTTATGTAATTTTTAGTTTTTTCAGTTTTATGGTCCTTTTGAGAGTATAGTACATTTTGAATGTCTTTCTGCATTTTTCTGTATCAATATGTCTATTAAGTTTTCTCTTAAGTGTCACTACCTTTGGTCCCACTATCCTCTAACTCTTAAGTGGTATACCATCAGTTACAGGCAGTCCTGTTTCAGCTCTGTGGATGACACAGACACAGTTACTTGCCAATTTATTCCCAAGCTGCCTCTGAGCAATAGCTGTTAATGATTTTTTTTCAGTGTTTCACCTATGTGAAACTACCTCATAAAACCAAAATGGAACGTATTTTCAGGTTTACTCTTCTTACGTGATGTTTAAAAAGACAGTCTACAATCCACACTGTTCTTCTGGCACAACAGTTACAATCATCCTTGAGTTGCACTTTAATAGAATGGAAGGACTACAGTCAAAATAGAGAAATAGCCAAGCTACTTAGCTCTTAAAGCCCTACTTCTTTGTGTAGGCATGTATGATTTTTACAGTCTTTTTCCCTAAACTTTTCTGGTGTTCAGGAAATTTTGCTAGTTCAAACAGACCACTGTCTTCCAAAGTCTGCGTTTGGTTTACTGTTAGTTCTCATACCTTTTTTCAGCGGTTCCTAGGCACACAGACAAACCTCTCATATTTCTGTCCCGCAGTGAGGGAAATCATGTGCTCTGATCTTGCAGGATCACAAACAGAAGGGAGATCATAACTCAGCACTGCGAGTGAATGAAATGCAGGCCTGTATGTGGGGGAAACAATGCGATCTACCGGTTGTCTAAAGCTCACTCTCTTTATGCAAGACTTGACAAATCTCTGCAGCATTTTGATGCTTGTTCCAGCAAGGAAATCATCAGTGGGTGTCAATTTTGAGAGGCACAGAGGAAAGAGTTGGTAATTTGCAAGTAGTTACAGGTTCCTAAGGCTGGGAACTGACTGGGAAAGTCCAGCGTTATCTTTGCTGTTTACATGCTTTAATATTCAGAAGACATGGCAATTGAAGTGTTTTATGTCTGAGAGGGTCTGTACCAATTTTGTACTGTTCCCATTTATTGTCTTGTTTGTGGTATTAATGAAATTGCTAATGCAGACCTACTGTAATAAGAGTCTTATGCTAAGTACTAACATGAGCACAAATTTACCTGAGTGATATGGTGTAATTATTTTCTTTGGTTATCTCCAGGCTAATGTGTAAAGTAAATGGGAAACTATTACTTCCTACTTTGATGGAAAACATTTTAATTATAAAAAAAAAGTTTTGAAATTAGGACCTCATGTCATATTTTTAATCATTCCACCCTTGTAACTTGCTTACCTTACAAACTGACCTCTTAGCAGAATGCTATGTACCAATACATTCTACAGGGACTTAGTGAAACGCAGGCTGAATCTCTGTTTCTGCAAAGTATTAGCAGTTGAAAGCAGCATCAACAAATAGGGTTTTTTTCTTTCCTATTATTATTTATCAGTTTTCTACTTTACGATTGCTATTACTGTAGTAAGTATTTAACAGCTAGGTCTATTTAAGAGGCTTTTTTCCTTTTCCTTTCTTTGCTACTGACAATTTACCCTTCTTCTGTTGCCATTCAAGTGATATAACAGAAACTTTAAAAAGGAGGTAGTAGAGAACTCTAAAAGCTGTCAGATTTTAGATTGTCAAATCTTTTCTGGCAGCTCATTCCACAGCTGAGCAAACTTCTGTATGAACATTTTATCTATCCTATTTTGTTCACGATTAAAAAGGTGCTTAAGCTTTACGCATAACTTTGAACCATGTCAGTAGTCCAATTGACTTTTGGGGGCAGCAGGCATGCCTCAGGTTATATATATTTAAATTCCCTCTCTGAATTGGAGCTTAGGTTCAATATTTGGGCATCTGTTATATCCCAAAGCAAAAAAAAAAACCTCTTACCATGTCATAGGAGGATGAGAGTGTGATTGCTGAGATACCTGGATTTTCCAAATGCAAATGGTTGAAAACCAGACTGAAGTCTTCAGGTGGTAATAGAAGAAGATTAAAGGGAGCAAAGTTGTTATGGTTCATTGTGCTGAGAAGGATGGTAATTTGTTCCACACTTGCTAAAGACTTTTCTTGAGCTCAGTCATTAGCTTCAGGCATGATGTGCTGCATAGAATCATTGCTGAGTGACAGCAGTTTTAACAGTATGACTTGACTTCTGCTTTTATTGACAGAGAACAAAGTGTCCATGTGCCACAGCTACTCTGTAAGGGACAGCTACTCTGTAAGGGACAGCTACTCTGTAAGGGAAGAGTAGTCGTAAGACAAGAGCTACAGTGAGACAGGCAGGGAAGGAGCCTCAAGGTCACACTGAGAGCACAATTATCCAGTCCCTGAACAAGAAAAGCAAAGTGGATCTGGTGAGAGTACCCAGGGTCATCCAAGAGTCCAGATCATTAGGTGTACCTGCAGTGACAAGGCACGTTTGAGATCAAGGCAGGAAGTCAAGACAGCAGGTTGAGGTCCAGTCCAGATCAGTGAGGGACACAGCTGGGCATGGCCATAGTCGCAGGAGCAAAGACAAGGGCTGGAGCTTAAGGGCAGCTCCTGCTGATGAGGACAGGCCTTTGCTTGTCAGAGCATTTTCTCACACAGCTCTTTCTACCCAGCTCTCTGGTTCAAAGCTGCACAGCTGCACCATTGAGGCTGACCCTGAGCCCAGGCAGTCAGACCCTTGGGTGCTCAGGGCACTGGCATAGAGAACTGTAATGGAAAAGTTACTTAATGAGTATTCTAGTTAGATCTCTGTTCTTGCTGGTATTTGGATAGTGTAATTTTAGTCTTGTTTGAATTTATATGGATAGTCTGTAAGCTTTTATTTCTAGGGTGGGATTCAGGTTGCCTGTTAAAGACACTCAATAGTCACTTTATCTACTGAAATAGGTAGGCTTTTTCTCCAGTAGATAGTGAGAAATATACTTTCCAAAGGTGATTTAGAAAGCTAGCATGTTGTACAGAATTATTGCTACAGCCAGCTATTACCTTTGGCTGCAGAAATCTGTCAGAAATCTGTCTCCACTCTGAATAACACTGCAAATTAAATGCTGCCATTCACTCAGGAGCCAAAGACTAAAAATGTCTTCTGGGAATACATATCAAATTAATTTGATGCTTTTTTCTATAATAGCAGGTGCTGATGGTGTTATTTACCTTTTTGGACCTAGCCTGGTTGTTGGAGAGGTAGCTTAGGGGAATAGAGTTGCAGGCTGTCCTCACCTGGGAAACGCATCCAGGGAGAGACTGACCTCCAAGGTTTTATTTCTTGGGACCATGTTGGAACTGTAGGATCTTTCACTATAGCATCTTTTACTTTAGCTCTTCCTACTGAGTCTGCACTACCTTGCAACAAAGTGTAGGTGAAGGAGAACAAATAAAAAGAGTATAGCCTATAGCTCATGGCACTCAGCTGAGAGTTCTCCTGCAGTGTATTTACATTGAACATTTATTGAACAAAACAAAAAATACAACAGCAAACAGCTTCACAAGGATGACTCAGAGTCACAGGAGCCCTCTGCCAGTAATTAGTGGCATCAGCAAGGGTGGTTCAGCAAAAAGAACCCTTTGGAAGGGTTGAATTGAATAAAGCTGCAGCTTGAGCCCACCTTCCGCTCCTTCCTCAAACTCATAGCCATTCTTTCCTTTTACCTCAGAATATCAGCATAAGGAGTCTCTAGTTTAAAGTGGTTCTTACCTACTTGCAGGCCTCTAGGAGTCCTTAGAGATAAAGAGCAACAAGTACTTGCTATTTGAAGTGAAAAGAAAAGCAGCCAGCATGAACAAAACTCAGTCAGGATTTTGTTGAATGCTTTTGTCATTACAGTTCTATCAATTGTCCATCTTCATAAAAAAAAACATTTCTTAGTTACAGAAGAGTCCTTGCCTATCTAAATCTCATTCCCAGATCACTCAGTGTTTATGTCTGCATTGCTAAAGGCATTCATTCCTGTCATCAGAAATTATCCCCAGATTATTTCTTTGTATCCGCAAAGTGTTTTGCACTCACATTGCTCAGAACCAGTCTTTTCTAGGCAGAAGAACCGTGCCTACTCACCACAGAAGATAGATTACTGTTGTTGCTATTTTCAGCTTCATGTGACAGTGGTTCTCCGGAGAAAAAAGGGGAAAAAAAAAAAAAAAAAGAGAATAAGGTTTCTCCAGTTCAAAGGAGTGAAACAACATGAGTCTGTGTCATAATTCTTCAAACCAGTACTTCTGTACCACTTGATGTTGAGTTTCCTGGAAAGGTATGATGTTTTTGGGGTAAAGGTTGTTGTGTGTTCTGTTGATGACAAAGTAGAATGAAAATGTGTGTATCTTTGTTATCCAGCAATGAGGGAGTTAAACTTGTAACTCAGGGAATGTGTGAACAGTAAGACAGTGCTGGGTCAGTCTGTCTTTCAAGACAATGGGAGCAATTTACCTCTTATCAGGAACTACTAGAATTTCTGTCCTTAGAGTGTAAAACATCCTGGAGCTCGGGAGCCTTTGTTGTCACAAATCCTTAAATCTCACTATATAGAGCTAACGTTTTGAACTGTATAAATACACCATATGACTCCAACCAGGTATGCTAGCTTTGTGGATTACTACCTAGCATCCATCTCTGATCAGAAATGCAATAAAACCATATCTTGACTTGTGTGGATCGACTTGTTGCACACTGGGTGATGAACTCCAGTCTTTGGACATCTGCTCTTGTCAATGTTGACTTTAGGCAGTGGTGCCTGGAGCAAACTATCTCCAGTATTCTGATTTCATCTGAGAGCAAATGAATATATTTTCAGCATGAATGTTACAGGCACCAGGATTCAAGGGAACATGAGGTATTTAAATAATTTGATGATATAGATGTACCCTGTCAAGGTACAACCAGCTAGGTAATGGCATGCTGTCAGTTCTTTCAGCTATTGTCTTGGTTATGCTTCACAAAATCACTTTTGTGGGGTCACTAGAAAGTGGAGTTTGAACCATGCATTCAGCCTGTTCTTGGCTCGCAAAATTGCTTCAAAGGAGACAGAAGCTTGAGGTAGGAAACCTAGAACAAATTTAAAACTGTGATGAAGCTCCCTCTGCCTAGGAAAACATGTCTTGGTCTTCAGGAGAACTCTCTGTGTTTTCTCAACTTCTGTTACATCTCAACTCCACATCCACAGAAAATCTAGCACTTAATCTTGGGTCTATTCTGCATACTTGAAATTCCACATGAATAGCATTATGACAATTATTACAAACAACAATTATGATATAAATGAGATCAAGGAACAACACTGCGTGTGGAACTTTGGGCGTATAGCATCATAATTTGTGAAATTTGACCTGGTGAGAACTGACTCATTATCTTAGTATTTCTAATAAATACTGACCTGTGAATGTCCAGTGCAACTCTTTTACCTTGAGCTTGCATTATATGCTGGTTGAAATACACTAACTTGAGATACTAAACAAAAAGTAAATATTTAAATATACCCTTCTGGAAGATTTATATTTATAAATACTGAACATGAGCAATGTATTTAAATTACATGTTTATGTTCTCTGAAAACAAATACAACATTTAAATAATAATGTCATTTCGAATTACTGTCTTGAGTAAATAAATAATCTGGAGGTTTAAACTGGATTTTGTATCTTCTTCTTTTGACTGTAATTCATGTCATTTATTATTTCTATTTATATCTCTTAAGGATTTTTAAGATGCCTGTTCAAATAGTAGACCTTTCTGAGTACAGAACACCAAAGTGTTGTAGTATCAGTGTTACTTATTCTCAGAGCTAGTCATTTGGAAGCACTGTATCTCATAATGTGTTATGCTTTTAATTTTCATAGATATTTTTGTTTCTCAGGGTTAGTTTTGCATGACAGGAAATGTTAGAATAAGCGGTCAAAATATAGCTTCTTATCGCAAGAAAAAGATTCCTGAAAACCATTATGAACCATTCTGCCACATTAGTTCTGATTTCCCTCTGTTGAAACTACCTCTAGTTCAGCCACAAATGCTACATTATCCTTCCGCTTTTCACAAATTATAATAAAAACCAAGGAGGTAAACTGTTAACTTATACTGCTGCCAGCAGCACAACGGCATTACTTCCACAGCACGAGATAGGGATTATGAAGGGCTCCTGATGCTCCTCAGTGCTTTAAAAAAAGGCAGACTACAATTATATTTTATTTTGGAAAGGGATATTAACATCTTAAATATTTTGGTTCATTGTCATATTTCATATCAACTGTTGTAAACAATGAGGCTACATGTTCTTTAACTGACCCTAAACATCAGAAAGGTTTTGTTAGGAGTAAATTAAATGTTTTGGAATAAGGACACAGAACTCATACTGAACTTAAGGAATTACATCTTCTTTTCAAGAAAACAGAGAAAAGATGTGATTTCTAAAACTTGTTTTTGATATTAAGATTTTCAGTAATGATCCTGACCAAGTGAATCTGGAAAAATAAACTTTTATTCCAAAAACACAGCACAAGCATTCAGATTGTAGCTACGGCTGCAACTGCAATCGTTTCTTGGAGGAGGTAAAGACTTATGACCTCAAAGGGCTTCAGTGAGGCAGTCCCAGTTAGTGACTCTTTGTTAGGATTATTATTCAGAACTCTTTCTATGAAGTATTAGATCCATTTCCCTTTTTACCTTTGCTACAGGTTCACTGTCTTAAGGTCACTCCTACATTATAACCATTAAAAAAATAAATCTAAATTACTATGTAGGCTTATGAAATCCTCAACTTCAGCATAGCTGGACTATTAAACAAAAAATAGATGCAAGACTATTCTGAGAAGATAAGCATCAAACAATTAAGATCCAGATTTGCTTCCACAAGTTTATGACCTTTCCATGTAAATACCAGCTTTAAGTTTAAAGCAGAACAAGGCTGCATTTTCATAGTCATTAGAAATGGGAAGGTGTCTCACTCAGGGAAAACATACTCCTAAGTACAGGCTGTTGGAAGGCCCTTGCGTTCTCTAATAACTGGTGGAAGGTAACTAAATATTAAAAAAAAAATCAGCTATTTTTCATTGAATTCGGCTTTGTCATTGTTATCTCCATATGGGATTAGATGGCTTGATTTTGCATGCAGTTACATGTGTTCCTTTTGTATATGTGTCAGGAAAATCAGGGGGTTCCAGTGAGGGGGAATTATTTTTTTGTTTGGGAAAGCTGAAAGCAGATTGTTCAATAATACCAAGAAATATTAAATTGCCGTTGGTGCATTAGAAGTTATGCATTTGCCAGTGTTGAAGTAATATCACCAACAAATCTTGTTTAAGTTACTGGTATTCTAGTAGCAGTGAAAAAAAAAAAAGTTAATATAAAGTGTTTCCCTAACTTTTGTTTGTGTTACTTTAACTTCTGTTACTGAAGATTCAAAAGCACATAAACTGATGAAAAACCATTGTGTGTATTTTGCTAAAGATTGGAGTTTCTTCTGCTGTCAGTGTACTCTTGTAAAACAAAGTTCTGAGTCTGGTTTAGGTATAGGAAGAGGTTGTTCCTAGGTAGATGCAGCCATGAGGACTTAGGGCTTTTAAATGTGTCAAGGGCTTTTTGCTTGCTAATTAAGCTCCTGTCATGGACAGGTGCTACAACTAGCTTGTGGTCACTTTAGTGTCTCTAAAATCACACTTTGGAACTCTTTGTCCAAACCCTGTGCTCCCCACCCCACCGAGACTTTGTGTGGAACCTACCAGTATTTTCCTATGCAAAGCAGAGGGTTCATCTAAACAAAAATGGACAACAAAAAAATTCAATTCAAATATTAATCTGATTCTCAATCAGAAATTGAAAACATAGTAAATGAACTGTGAATAAATGTGCTCCTTTCCACTGACTATAAAAGGAATCTAGACAATCAGTTCAAGTTTAAACTTCTGTACAGTGAACAATTAATCTTTTCTGAAATGAATCTAATCAAAAGTGGTGCTACACAATTTGAAAATTTGTCTTTTTTTAGATGAACAGCCAACTCAGAGGAAGACAAAAAATGAATCCATCATGGAGAACAGTTCATATTTATTCCATAATATATTGTATGTTGAATTTTTACTCAGAAACAGCAACAATGCTTATAGGTACTTAGTTCCCACAGCACGTCAGCAAGCGGCACACCATACTTTGTGCTCCAGAGTTGCTGACATTCACAGTGAAAGGATGAAGGTTATGAGCCTTTAGGTGTTACAGCAATGGCACAGTGAATATATGGGTAGACAAGCTCTTTTTAATCTCTCTGTTAAAAATGTAACCTATGAAATTTGCAGCTTTCATACAGCTTAAATATTAGAACAGGTAAAACAATCAAAAGACTTCTCTGATATTACTTAGGAAAGAAACATTTTATGTATATCAATGCCAATCTCAGAACCTGTACTGTTCATTCCATGCAAACTATAACAACACATCCTCATGTTCTGAAATAGAAAGGTGATCTGTTAATTAGTAGCAGCTGAGATGGGTGACTACTTCTCATTTAATTTAGCCAAGGGTTCAGTTCCTAGTAAGAACGTTGATTCTAGGTGCTCTAAACAAAACTGATTAGTGGTTGTGGTCTGGAATAAGCACTTCATCTTATGGTAACTGAGATGAGTCTTAAACAAAAAGGTTATGATTCAGAAGTGCCTCACCCACGCAATTATGGATCTGAAGTGACAATGATACATGATTCATCTAGAGAAGCATTGTTATTTTTTTCACATTTTTTGTTATATAAAGTGAACTTGAGAACATGGTATACTAATTATCCTTGGGCTATTCTGGGCTATCCTGACCAGGTAGAAGCAGTTTAGCTCTCAATTTAAACTTTGTATCACAGTAAAGGAAAATTCCATTTGGGCTAATTTAATTGTTTCTACCTCTCTCTTTGGCACCTTCCATTGTCCCATCTGTGACCACCATGTTCACATCCTTTCATCATTCTTAAGTGACCAAGATATTGACATACTGACTCAGTCATCAGAAAACTTGTCAATTTCTTTGTACATCACAGAACTGTGCTTTGGTGTTATAATGTTAAGTGGATATGATCAGTTCTTTGTGAATGGACTGCAGGTTTCTTTAGCATTTTTTAAAATACTAATCTCCCTGTTAAGCCACAGGACATGGAGTATCATGGGACTAGTGCTAAGATCTACATGACTCCTTCGTCTTTCAAGTATTCAAGATAAAAAATGCTGCCAATAATGATTTTCTTATGAGGGAAACTATGGTAATTAAAAATTTCATAAGCTGTGACAACTTTCATGTGCTGACCAAATATTTCAAACTTCTCTAATCAAACCAGACAGTGATTTCAGAAAATTACTCCAGAGATTGTTTCTAATGATGTGCCCTTCTTCACTTGAAAGTACAGAATTTTTCTTTATACTCAGTGGCTTGGACCTACTTGAAAAAAAAACAAATAAAAA
>VZTO01006806.1:14206-31817 GCA_013400615.1 Syrrhaptes paradoxus
TTGGCATAATGATGGGTATAGCTGGATTAAACACTTTGTTCTGTTTGATAGCCTGCTTGTGTGGACTTAAGCTACTCATTTAAGCCCAGATCATCAAATAAATGTATTTATCTGTGTAAACTCTGGTGCCTAAATACTATATGAAGTTTAATTTTTAATCTCTTTTACTTTAGTTACTTGTCTCTTAAATGATAACGGAAGCATTTCCTCACTGCACAAGAGCTGCATTGGAACATGGTGTGAAACTCTTGGCTATTGCTGTGAAGGGTGACCAGGTACTGAGAATTGATAATGGAACGCAAGAGTTGTAACCAGGCAATTGATAGATGCTTTCTGGCCCAAGAGAGAACTTCTGTCTTCCTAAGGCAGAAACTGCCAATTTATCTAAGTCCAGTAGGCAGTGATCCATTTAAAAAACAAAATCCCTTTACAACTAGCAACCCTCTGAGAAGACTTAGAACTTGGACTAAATTCCTTATCAGTCACCTTTCCAGGGAAGCTGCGATACCTTGATAAAATCTTCTGCTGCTCCAGCTTGCTTAAATCCTGTAAACATACAAATGGGACTTCCACTTCCAAGGCTGTCAATCTGCTGTCTTTCTGAACACTGAAATGTCATAAAAAGAAGCAGGTGTTGCTGAGCAAGAGAAATAAACGAAATTGCATGGTGAGCTCTGTTAGAGCAGTTAAAACCCCACAACGTGCATTCACAGAAGGTAAAAAGGAATGAAGAAAATAAGCTAGATACCCGAATAAAGCACTAATTGTGAAGTGAAATGGGAACACTAAATTCAGAAGGTTATAATAGTTTTTAGTTTTAAAAAACCTGAAAATGAATAGAAATAAATGTGTGATCAGCACAGAGGGAAAAAGGAAATCAGACTCTGTAGAAGTATGATCAGCAAGTTTTAGCAGCCTAATTAGGCATAATAATACTTGGCTTTATATGGTGGGTGCTGAACAGTCCTTGCTTTTAAATGTTCTAAGATGTGCTTTGAATCTGTCAGCAAGTTATCTCCCATATATTTTTTTCTTTTTTTTCCTTGTGGCAATAATTACAGACTTACACAGAGCTAATTAGAAATTGAAGTTGAATTTTTTGAATTTTAGGGTATTAATTTCCTTTAAAAATGTCATAACTTCTGTTACACCTGGAAATGGACACTGAAG
Source organism: Syrrhaptes paradoxus (assembly GCA_013400615.1). Lineage (NCBI taxonomy): Eukaryota > Metazoa > Chordata > Aves > Pterocliformes > Pteroclidae > Syrrhaptes > Syrrhaptes paradoxus. The sequence continues at coordinate 15,377 of VZTO01006806.1, forward strand.
AGTAGAAATGCTGTTCTGAGTTTAGTGAAGCAAACTAATGTGTTATTTAGGTATAAAGTTACTGTTTTAAAAATTACTTCATGGTCTACTAAATTCTGTAGTGTTTCTACCTTGGAAAGAAGCTGCAAAGGAGATCTGCAAGAGTTTCTGACATTGATTAATTCCATTCTGAAAAACAATCTGAATATAGAGCATCCACTTTTATTTCCACAGCGGAGGGAGAAAAAGCAAAGATATAGTGTGTCTATGTAAAACCAGTGAAAGAGTTAAACTGGCAAATGTGTGATCATGAGTAATGGGAACCAAATTTAGTGCAGCATGTGTTGTGCGTATGAACATCATAAGGAAATTTTTAAAAGGAAGCCTGGCCAAATGAGAAGACTTGGCTATGTGAAATGTATATGTTGCTGAAATATAGCTGAAAGAAAAGAATCAATGGTACACTGTGATTTGGCCATAAACTATTACTAAGAAAAGGATGTGGGTAATAAAGATGGGTATGTGGAGCTAAACCTTCAAGAGAGTATAGAAAATGTGATAGATTTGTACTGTTGACCTCATAAACTGAGCAAGTAGAGAATAGTGTGTATTGAGACATTTAAAAAAGTTAAAAATAATAGAAGAGTAATAATACATCATTTAAATGGTACATACACAAATTGATCATGTATCACAATAAATGTTAGGAGAAGTAGTTTCCTAATGATTTTAGACATCTACCTCTTAGAACAATTATTTCTCATGTGTAGAAGTTAAGAAATTCCTCTCAGACTATTCTCTTGAAATTCATAGAAAATAATGGAAAAAGAAACAGCTAAGGTGAAGGTTTTACAAATACTGCCTATAACAGATTTAGAAAAAATAAATTCTATTTGGGGAAAAAAAAAGATAGCAGAATGCAATCAAATGCCATTCATTTTCAGAAAATATTATTAAAACTGAACCCTTAACACACATAGGTCTCCATGAAAAACAAAAACACAAAAACCACATGGTCTCTCAGACTCTAAATGTTTCATGATAATGTGTTGTCTGTCAAAACTTCTGTATTCTGAGTTGCTGTCTTCGACAGCTGTTCAGCTGTATATAACTATAACCCCTTTTATAACTGTTGTAAGAAGACTAATTCTGTAGGTGGTTACTTCCTAGTGCAGCTTGATTTTCCAGGCAGTCCATTGCCTTGTGGACTAGGCAGCTGAAGAACAAAAAACCCATTTCATTCTCCAAATATGGAATTTTCCATAATTTGTCTTTCAAATAAAAATTTAAACTCCTTTATTTTTTGTCTCAATTCAGGATATCAATGCTTTCCAAACACATAAGGTAGGGAAATTTCACTCTTTGGCAAGCCCTAGTTAAAACGCCAGTATAGGGAGACTTCCTAAGCCCGTCATCAAAGACTCGTGGAGATACAGAAGCCACTAAATAAGACAGAATAGAAAATTGATGTAAAAAGACCCATAAATGTTTGAAAGCAAAATACAAGTTGAAAACTTGGAGTTGTGAAGGAATCTGATCTGCAAACAGTCAGAAAGCATAATCCCAGGCTCATATTATCTATGATGAGCTCTACTGGGATAGGGATTGGAATGGAAATTAGTTTTCAGAAACTTATTTGCATTTCCTGGAACTCACCCTTTCTGAAATCTGGTCCAGTCTCAGGAACGATTCATAACATTATATCCTTCTTAAACATGAATTAGGAATAACCTCAAGGGGTCAGTATACTTGTTTCTATATCATATTTAGAAACTGTGTAACATCTCTAGTATATTTTTTTCTGCAATTCGGTTTTGTTCTTATGACAGTTGATATCAAAATCCTTCTAGGAAAGTCCATATGGATATGCTAAATGCTTACAAAGCCAGATGGCATATGAGATAGATTCACACCATGCTTTAATATGACCAAATGCACACTAATTGCAGCATGAATTAATTTTTTTCTCCAAAATTGTATTCTTTCACAGAATCATAGAATTTAGGTTGGAAAAGACCTTTAAGATTAGCAAGTTCAACCATTAACATAACAGTCAAGTCCAGAACTAAACCATGTCCCTAAGCACCACCTCTACATCTCCTAAATACCTTCAGTAATGGTGACAACCACTTCCCTGGGCAGCCTGTTTCAATGACTGACAGCTCTTTATATGAAGAAAGTTTCCCTAATAGCCAGTCTAAACCTACCCTGGTACAACTTGAGACCGTTTCCTCTCATCCTATCACTTGTTACTTGGGAAAAAAAGACCAATACTCCCCTCACTACAACCTCCTTTCAGGTAGTTGTAGAGACTCAGTTTCCTCATCTGCTCCTGATAAGACTTTTTCTTTAGACCTTTCACCAGCTTCATTACCCTTCTCTGCACATGCTCCAGAACCTCGATTTCTTTCTTGTAGTGAGGAGCCCAAAACCGTACACAGGATTCAAGGTGCGGCCTCACCAGTGCTGACTACAGGGGACAAGCACTGCCCTCTACCTGCTGGCCACACTATTTCTGATGAAGTCCAGGGTGCTGTTGGCCTTCTTGGCCACCTGGGCACACTGGTGACTCATATTCAGCTGGCTGTTGACCAACACCCCCAGGTTCTTTTCCACCAGGCAGCATTCCAGACACTCTTCCCCAGGCCTGTAGTGCTGCCTGGGGTTGTTGTGACCCGGCATCACTCAGACCCGGCACTGAGCCTCACTGAGTTTCATACAGTGTTGAATCTCACTTTGTCTTAATGTGAATATGCTTACATTAAGTAAGAAAAAAAAAAAGTTTTCACATGAGAAAAGATCCAAGACAGTACTTGTACAGTAGACAGTATCAATGCACAACTGCTAGTCTCAACACTTCAATGATTTTTTCATGTCTCCTCTCAGCCTTCACACAATGCCATACTCAATGCTGAGCATTCATTTCTCTTCCACCAGAGATTCCACTTCATGCCAGGTGGCACAGGCAAAATATGTGCCAGTACATGGAAAACACATCTCAAAGAGCTCAGAGATAAAATACTACCTTGGAAGTAGTAGCTGAACTCTGAAACCTGCAGTAGCAAAACTGGAAGGTCTCTGAACATCTGCAAGTTTGATCAAAGATACCTTCAAAGTATCACTAATCATTTCCACCTCTGGGATAGCAGCCCCAGTGCTACAGAGAGGAAGGAATATCTTATGTTATCAACTTGGTTTGGATAAGTTCATGATTGTTGGTCATGATTCAAGTGGGCACTAGTCACAGAAGGAAGGAAGGGTGATTGATTCTGTCAGAAGACCTGAGGCAAATGAAGAATAGTCCTAGCAGTGATCTCTGGAACATCTCCAGGACCATACATAAAGGCATCGTGTAACATGGATAGATGTCAAATTACCAACTCTAAATTTTTAAACCTCTCAAATTAACTGTTAATGGAACAGCTCAAAATAGCCCACAAAGGCAGACTTGGTTTTGCGCAGTATGTACGCATTGGTTACAAATGCAGCTATTACTAAAGCACTATATATCAGTGGCCATAATGTACATACATTCCAGAAAGAAGAGAGACTACCCACCCGCTGTGGTAATGCTTAATTTTAAGAACACCTACCTAGAATAAGAAGAGCAGCTTCCTAAAATAGAAAAGCATGTTAAATATCAATTAGAAGGAACAGCTAGAAGAGTAATGTATTTGCATGTCACGTGTAGACTTATGTCGTAATGATACCATATTGGTATTTTTAAACAGATTGAGAATCAATGCAAATAATAGTAAAAGTATCTTAAAAAAAAAAAAAAAACAAACCCCAAACCTGAACAAACCCACAGTTAAATGGTGGATAGAAACAGAAAGATAGAAAGAACAACAATAAAAAAATCCTTGCCATGATCTAACACTAAGGTAAAAGAGATTTTTAAAGCTAAAAGGCACCCTTAAGGAAGTTGAAAAAAATAAAAAAAATTAAAAAAATTAAAAATTGGAAAATTAAAAAAAAAATTGAAATCTACCTGATTAAATGCAATAAAAATCTTAGCAAGGCAGTCAGACATGTAGAGAGCCATACAGAAGGCAAAAAACTAATTTTAAAAAAAGGTTTTTCAAACACATTGGGACTAGGGGAAGCCAGAGAGTCTTTAGGGCCAAAAAAGATCAATGTATAAAAAGTGTGTTTTGAAAAGATAAAGCCTTGGCAGAAAAACTAAATTTTACCTCTGTGTTCAGTGTAACGGAGGGGGAAAATCATATGATGGAGCTTTTTTTCATGCAAAGTGACTTTGGAGATTTGCTTAAGGTGTAAATTTCAGTAAAAGATGCCATACTACAAGTGAAAACAATAAACAATAGCAATTCAAAAGATCCAAAGGCATGTAGTGGAACTAAAGTGTGAACTACATGAATTATCCATCATGACATGCAAACTCTTGCTTAGATTTACCTCAGTATGAGCAATTTAAAAGGTGGCATCAATTTCCAAAAATGTTACCAGAGGGAATTCAAACTACTGTAGAGGGGGGAAACTGTATCAGACAATTAATCCAGAAGAGCATTATGGGGCACAAGGATAAAGGAAAAGACGTAATACTAGTTTTGTCATGGGTAGTGATCTATTTTGAATTTGTTGGACTTCTCTGAATGAATGAATAAGCATAATTAAAGGACATGCAGATTATATACTCAGGTTTTTAAAAGGCATCACCGTTACCAAAGTCTCTTAATAAGGTCGATGTAAGAAAAGAGGAATGGTCTTTCCATAGATACCATTTACAAGACAGGAAGCAAACTGTGGGAATATTTACCCTCTACCATGAAGGGAAGGAATTTATGGCATTTTTTGAGGTCATATGCTGTGTTGTCAATATTAGGTGCTGGTAATCAGTTATTCTGATTGTCAAATTGTTTAGAAACACAGAAACTGACAGGAAAGAACTAGAGAAGGACCTCTCAATGCTGAGTGACTGAGTGATAAAGTGTCAGATAAATGGGTCAGAAAGCAAGGCATGGGGAAGCAAACTATTTTTATTTACACAGAGGTGAGCTTTGAACCATCCATTTAAAGTATTACAATAGACAAACGAGATTCTAGTTTTGTAGTAGTAAAATGCCAGCTCAATACCCAGTAACTAAAAAAAAATTACAAATTAAAAAGAGAACAAAACAAAGAAGAAAACCAAAACATAATGCACTAGTGGTGCACATCCTGAATGGTTTGTGCTGTTTGGGTCCTCTGTTTCTAAAAGGTAGAACTAGAAACATACAAAGAAGGTTATCAAGGCAGTCAAAGGTATGGTATGAATCTGTCTTACCAAAGAGTTCCTTGCAAGAAAAGAGAAGACTGGTTCAGGAGGGGTGTACTGCAGAAATGTATAGAATCATAAGTGACACTGAGAAAGTAAAAAGGGAACAACAGTTCTTATCAGAAACAAACAAAAGAAAGAATTGTTTTGCATGATATGTAGTCAAGATGCTTGCCAGAGGATATTTTAGATGGCAAAAGCTAGCTAAGGTTCAAAGAAGAGAAAAGCATGGAATGATATGTTATAAAAGTTGAAATCAGGTTTGGGATGTTCATGAGATGGTTCCCTTTCATTGACCTTGTCTCACTGGAAACTAGGCTAAAGGGGTCTTTGGTTTTTCTTCTGTGAACTTTCTTATGCTCTTATATGTCCTACAGATTGTTGGTACAGTTTCCTGGATGCTCTGAGTCAAGCCCAAAGAACTCTTACCCGTATGATTGGAACTGTAGTATACCAATGGTTGCACTCCACTGGGTAAAAAGGAGTAGAGGATACTATCTCTCTATAGTAGTAGCACCATCTAATGTAAAGTTTTGTGTTCTTTGGGTTCTAACTGTTCCAACATTAAACATTAAGTAAGGCTGTGGATGCAGGTTTATCGTCAGACTCAGCCGCTAGACTCAGCCGCGTACAGCACACAGCACACATACTGACATGCATGTGACTTATTGACGCTTATTCTTCTTGACTGACATATTTCTCAGCTTGATCTAGAGGTTAAGACTAAAATTAGGGGAATCCTAAGTGAGAGTCGGTGCTGAGAATAGTTTTGAAGCATAGCTGAAAAGAGTCCATATAGCCAAGAAATAAATTGAGTTGTGCAGGTCATGTGTATGTAGAGAAATACTTTTTTTGTAAATAGTTTTATTTTATGTTAAAGGGTAATTAAAACCTATACATTAAAGTCTTGTCTGATAGGAACTATTTCCTAGACTTCAGTAATTCAAGCATGACTTAATAATCAGTTTCTATATCTAGATGATTTTCCTAGATGTTTTCCTTTACACATTAAAGGTTTTGTAAAAATAGTACTGGAATGACATATTTAAACCATTTTATGGTTCAAAACAAGTACAGCATTTCAGAAGACAACAAATTTTCAAACCTATACTTTGTTCCAAGTGCAAAGCATATATTTCAGTGGATTGTTGAAAGATTCTATGATAATATGTGAATTTCCAAGTTTAACATTTAAAAAATAATTCTGTTGAATAAACATTGAATCAATATCTCATCAACATGACAAAACGGTGATTCTAATCAGAAATTACAGTCTTACAGAGCAACACAGAAAAGGTTAATCTTAAAAAAGAAAAGTAATTAGTAATTCATGTTTAACTCTAAATGCTAGTTTCTTGTCCAATTAAGATCCATCTGCTCATAGCCTTTTTTGTGCATATCAAACATGATGTTCAAACAAAAAAACTTCAAAAGTCTTCATGCAGAGAGGAAATAACATCCTCATTAATGAGAACTGTGTATCATTTCTATCATTCTAACATAAAAAATTTAGTAATCTAATGAGTTATCTGTGCTTATTGTAAACTCACTTGAAGATTGATCTTTATTAACTACTTGTTTAATGTTACAGTTAATAATTTCTTGCCTTATAGCCCTGGATCATCCATCACTTTGATGAACTGAATAAATTCTTTTTTTTAACTTATAAGAGGTTGTTTATCTTTGCTTAAGGCTACTTAAGATAAAAGATATCTGAAAGGTTATAGAGTGCTGATTCTATGAGAGTTTATTCTGCATATAAACCACAAATCATTCTTTCTAAGTTTCCATGTTTATTGCTTTCCACAATAAAAAAGAACCTTTTATTGCCATTTTTTTCAACATAAATGGCAACTACATAACTTTATATCATGTTGAGCCGTAAATATTTTCAGATATTCTTCAGTGGAAATGGGGTTTGGATAAATTACAATAACCTATTGTGTACCACAATTACTTTTAGAAATCTGTTAAGATTAAATCCTAATTGCTTTGATTTTGGCAGAGAATTTAATGAGCTTTGGCTGTCTTAGTGACTAACAAAAATTTGGAAACAAAACATTTAATACCACTGGGCTGTAAGAATTAAATTGTACTGCTGGTAGGATCTTGAGTTGAAGAGGGCCATGTGATATTGGCTTTTCTGCCTAGAACTGTATTCCAGAATTTGACATGTTGCTGTTTGTAAATTATCCTCCATGTTCGTATTTTATAAATTATTTTTACATCAAATTTCTCTGAAGAGCTGGTGATGAAGTGTGCGATCAACAGATAATTTTTTCCTAGGAAAGTAGAAACAATTACAGTAAAACTAAAAAGGTAAAATAGTAAGTAAGCAAATAAATAAATAAATAAAGGAAAATAATGCCAAGGGTAAGCCTTTATTTTCACCAAAATCAGCAAATTAAAATTTACAGTTCCCACTGTGATGATACCTCAATCACATCTCACACACAAAGCACATATGTTATACTCTGTCTTGCAGCACAGGATATTATCTCTAATGCTTTAATATATTTATACAAAGCAGCTGAGTTAAAATTGCTTTGGGAGCTATAATTGTAAATATGTTGTCTTTTGTGTGTGTAACACAACAACCATAATGCTCCATTAATGTATTTTCCCCCATTTAATCATGTAAAGAATTGATTATACACCTTCTGGTGTGCTGCATAGTGCACTACAGAATGATTACCTATGTCTTCAGCTAGTGAGAAGGGTATAACTCAGGTGAAATCTTGAAGCTACAATCATTTGCAGCAGCTGAGGCTGTTCTGGTATGATTAGCATGGAGAGGATACAGCACATTAACATCTAGACATTGCAAGGTCTTTACTTGCCTTGCGATAGATTTTCCCTGAAATTGGAATGTTAATTCCAGTCTCTTGGGAAAGAACATCTGCCTGATCTTCTGCTCTGTTACAGGGGTGTAAATCAGAAAAAGCTCTCTGAAGTCAGTGGAGTTATTCAAGTATGAAAAGCTGTATGATACCCTCGTCAGGTCTGAAAGATACTGGGTAAGGTGACCTGAACTAAGCTTGTAGTGGGATAAAAGAAGTGCCTATATTGGACTTTCACTTGGTTTACACGTAAAGAATAATTTTAGACCATTACTCTTTACATTCTTATCAGATATATTCTTGGTGCAGGAAGAGCTGGCGAGATGCATTTTTTTTCTTCTTGACTTATAAATCAGAGGCTGATTAGAGGAACTTTGGAGGTGATATGGAACAAAGACTGTTTTTAATGGTAAATATTTATTGAGCTATTTATTCTCTGGTTAAGCACCTTTGTTAACATACACCACCTACTCAATGTTAGAACAAATTAATGCCAACTGAAATAAAAAGTATTTCAGGAATTTCAGTTATAAAATATTGCTGTTTGTTTGTCAAAATACTGCAGTACAAGGGAATTTTCCAAAGTGGGAATCATTGCTTCAGAAAGGCACTCTGATTTCTGTTTCTGTATTGCCCTTTGGTGGAGTCTTCACTGGCCTGGACTATAGACAGAGGTGGTGAGACGGGTTTGCCAGTTGTGGGAAGTTTGGCTAGCCAAATTTGTCGTCATCAACTGCTGCTCTAGGAAAGGAAGTGATTAATTCACGGTACTGAAATGAGGAGGTTGTAGGAACAGCTGTCAGGAGAAGGAAAGGGGCAGTTGGTAATCAAACGTCCAGCTAGAGCTGTGAACCTGGGCTGTTTCTCTGATCTCAGATGATTCGTGCAGCAAAAGCAAAGCCAAGCAGAAAGTGTGAATAGTGGTTTACATGTATGTCCATAAAGGGAAAAATGAAGATACCCTATGATACCATAACACCAATTACTTTCTACCATAAGAGGCAGCAATATAAGGAAAAGGTATGAAATTCATTTGGCTTGATTATCTTTCTGAGGGGTTATTACACAGTCTAAAGAGCTATTATAAGCTAGTGTGGCAATTTTACTTACTGCCTAGCTTCCTGTGCCTGATGACAAAGTTAAAATCCTTTACTTTCATTTATTTCTCTATTTCCAAGAATAGAGGAAAAAATCCAGCCATGGTGAACATCCATATTCATCCATATTCAAATCCAAATTTGAATGCATTGGTGTGTATTAATTGAAAGATTATTTGATTTATAAGGGCAAAAGTTTTGTGTAAAAATACAGAGAAGTGCATTTTTCCCCCTTTGTTTTATGGGTGGTGTGATTTATGGGATCATGTTCAGATCTAAAAATGTCCTTGAAAATGTTGATACTGATAAGATCCCCTTGATTCCCACTTTGGTGAATCTCTATTCATAATCTGCACTGGTAGTCAGCTACCATGGTTTCCATCTTTAAAAACCATAGAAAGTATGGCAAAAGTTGTCACCTACTTTTCTAACAATGAGGGAGAGTAGAAGTGATCTAAACAGGTGATGTAGCAAGGGCAGGTGAGTCAAGGAGTGAGGTCAGCAGCAACTGTCTCCATTCCATGATTATTCCAGTATCTGTGATGGCAGAAACACAGTTTCACCACCAGCATAAATTTTGGCTTGCAGGCACAATATGTCTTTCATTAATTCCTGTTCATGTTTCTGCTTCTCTCACATGCAGGTTTCATCCATCAGAACTGTTTTCTCTATAGAGACATAATAAAACCTGCTGCCTTAAGTACCCCAGGGGAAATCTATGCTCCTGTATGCAGGGAAATCATGGCCCTTACCCTGCCTTTTCTTGATATATGCTCTGTTTCTCCCTTTGGAGATGGACAGCCCAGCAAAAGCACATCCCACAGCATTGCCTTCACTGAAAGGACCTGGTTTTCATTGGTCACATGAGCCTCTGAAAGTTACTGCTACAGTAAAGCCCAATAGTTTCTATCTGAAAAAACTAAATTAATTCAAAGATGTTGTCAATAACTTAACTTTTTACCTCCTCACAATTTGCCAAGGCTGGATGAGGGTATTGTGCAACCTGGTACTTCGTGTTATTTCCAAATGAACAGACTTTGCTTTAGTGACTTGAGATTAGGTGCATTCGCTTAAATTATCAACTTATTGATTATCACTCAGGGAGATAAATGCCAGTTTCTCATTAAAAATGTAATAAGGCACAGTACCCAGAAGATAAGGAGAATGTTTCATTTAACTGAAACCTTTGGCTATAATTTGGCCCATTACCTCTGAGATGAACTGAGAGCTACAAAACGATTTAACTCCTGGCATAGAGAAGTGCATCTGTCTCATGCTTTGTCATTGACAGTGAATATAAATTTTGCATTATGGTATGAAATTTTGGTATGAAAATAAGAGAGGAATAGGCTCTTTATAGACTGGCTTAGTCACATGGCTATTGACAACGATCTTCATAATTGCCTGTCTACTGGGTTACCTCATTGTGAAGGTGCTTAATTAACAGTGTAAGTATGGGAAATAGGGAGGGACTAAAAGTTGCCAGCAACTTAGGTGTTTTGAGTAGAGATTGAGCACCTTGGCCACAGAATAAATTGATTAATGTTTCAGCTCTCTAGCTACATTTTTAAGAGAGAGAAAAGATGATTCATTTTAACAGACTGTTAAAAGATTGTCATTCACCTAGATATTGTTGGACACTTTGCTCTGTAACCAAGTCGTCAGAGGTGGGAATTATCCTGACCTAAATTCACCCACTTAAAAATCAGTTTGAACCATTCAGTTCAGCCCCTTATATTACCATGGAGGTACTTCCAGAGGTGTTATGTCCCCCACCTATCTTTCTGTTTGTTGTTTAAACTTGAGTGGCTAAACATTACTTTGCATAAAGGGGTCTGTTAGTGAGTTAGTACACCTGGCTCCACAAACAACTCTGCAATTCCCAGTAAAAAAATATATTTTTTTTAATTTCAAGGCAAATAAGAATAAGTTTATTATTATTTATTTTGAGAGTCTGTGAAGACAGGAGCTACCTGACTCAGAGGATGTTATTTGCTAAATGTGACATGTTTTTGTACTCTTGTGAACACAGTACTAATAAATAAAAGCTTTCAACAAAACTGCACCATGTAGTCATAATCTAAGCTTGGGACCTTTACAGAGCCTTGAGGGAACAGATGTGGGAAAGGTGAGGATCAGACGGGTTTCACTTGTGTTAAACTATGTTTGAGAATAGTGCGAATAGCTTCATTTAGCTCTTTGTTCAGGATCATGTGATGAATCGATGTGTGAGTAAGGAGTAGGTAACAGGGGCCAGCGGTTTTTCATATATGTGGTTTCTGTCTGCTTTAATATGTGAAGCTCAGGTTAACAACTCTGCAGGGCTTGATACATGATGACTGAAATTCTTGGGTGATATTTTTAGGTGATACGAAATTACTTATTTCTCCTGTTGTCTTGATGTTGGAAAAGCTAATCAAGGGTTTGGCTTGCGTGTGATACAATGATTATAAGAAGATTATTACTTTCCTTATTTCTTATGCTCTATTTTTTTCTTTTTTCTTCTTTTCTTTTTACTTTGTACTGAATAGGAACGAAGAAGGCTTTTTTTAGATTGTCACTTCTGTTTAAATTTTCCTCTCTTTCCCTCTGCACCCCCTCGGTGATTATAAACTCATTGCAGCAACTGAACTGAGGTGTAATGGTGCAGCAGAGGTGTATGAATGTGTTTTGAGTGATAAATGACTGCTGAAATGCCATTACAAACCAGCACTGCTTTTCTGCTTACTTCACTAGTTCTTGATTTTTTTTTTTTCTTATCTAATCACTCTGAGAATTCACCTACTTCTGAGGGGCGGGGGGGAATGTTGCATATTAAAAGATGCTTTCTTTCATTTCTCTTCTCACCTTTCATGCTCAGAATCTTGTAAATTCATAAGCTGGAAAGGAAATAGGGTATGTGTTGTATTTGCTGTCCTTGAGCAGTCAGTCATGATTTCTGCTAACAAAATGTGCACTGATGTTTACACCAGCAAATTGACTGTGCAGTTTCTCAGTTTCATTAAATTAATTGGATGACATTTCATACCTGTTTAGAGCATTAGAAATCCCAGAACACTTTTTTTATTTGTTTCAAAATGAAATGATCTAATTTTGCATCTATCTCCCTTCATTCCTTTTCTTCATTTCTCCTTTCATTACTATATTCTCTCCCTGTATTCATTACTAACTTCATGTCCTTTTGTCTAGTATCCACCCTTTCACAACACTTCAACAGTTTTAATCTACTTATTTATCTTCCTTGAAGTTAATTCATGTGTCCAGTTTCAAATAGATTCCCTACAGTTAATAGTTATTCATCCAGAAGGCCCGTTGTTTCTGTTTGACCCTTTACTGTCCCAGACACCGCATTTATCAAACAATGTTCTTACCAAGCATCAAACAATGGTCTATGAACATCTCATGAGGCCATGAAAACCTCATGAAGTTCATCAAGGCCGGGTGCAAGGTCCTGCACATAGGCTGGGACGATCATTAACATCAGTACAGATGAGGGGGATAAATGGATTGGGAGCAGCATGACCAGCAGGTTGAGGGAGGTGCTTCTCCTCCTCTATTCTGCTCTCCTGATACCCCACCGGGAGTACTGCATCCAGCTCTGGAGTCCTCAAACAGGAAGGACATAGACCTGTTGGAGTGAGTCCAGAGGAGAGCCATGAAGATAGTCAGAGGGCTGGAGCACCTCCTGTACGAGGACAGGCTGAGAGAGTTGGGGTTGTTTAGCCTGGAGAAGAGAAGGTCCTGGGGGGACCTTATTGCAGCCTTTCAATAAAGGGGGCTTAAAAGAAAGATGGGGACAGACTTTTTATCAGGGCCTGTTGTGATAGGACAGGGGGTAATGGTTTTAAGCTGAAAGAGGGTAGATTTAGATTGTGAATGAGGAAGAAATTTTTTGTGGTGAGAGTGTTGAGGCACTGGAACAGGCTGCCCAGAGAAGCTGTGGATGCCCCATCCCTGGAGGTGTTCAAGGCCAGGCTGGATGAGGCTTTGAGCAACCTGGGCTAGTGGGAGGTGTCCCTGCCCATGACAGAAACGCTGGAACTCGATGACCTTTAAATGTCCCTTCTAACCCAAAACAGTCTATGATGCTGTGATTCCAGGTAGGCAGCAAACTCAGAGCTACAGAAAAAACTGATACTTGTGGAGTTTTGCAATACATACTAGATGCTTTAAATTTATATTATTGTTTGATATAAAGATGCTTATTTTCTTTCCACTTGCTAATTTTTATTAATGATATTGTAATCTTTATAACCCTATTCTTTCAATAGCTGCTTTCCCTTCCTACTGACTTAATTTCTACCACTTCAGTGGTTTATTTTGTTGTTACTTCTTTTTCTTCTTCTGCGGTATGACCCAGTGCTGTACTTTGCCAGCACAATCAGACAGAAATTCAATTTTTCCTTTCACCTTTTATCATGTTCCTCTCATGTCAGCTCAGCTGTCCAAGAGAGTTATTCATAAAACACCAAATAAAAGGTACAACTTGTAATGTCTGTATATTAGTGCAAACTTTACTGTGAATTATACAGTTACATAATGATTAATGTAATGATAATGATTTTTTTTTCTCATAAAGATCATATAGTTGATTCCCTGTGTCCAGGCAGAAAAAAAACACAGCTAAGCTTTTCCTATCAGATATTTGTCTAACCTAACTTAAAAAAAAAAAAAAAAAANAAAAAAAAAAAAGAGGAAAATAAAAAATCCAAACCTTTTTAATGAAGATGTTGCTGTCCACTACACTGGCAATCTGCTCCTTGCACAAGTATCATTACCCCTGAAATGACTGATCTAAATCCCTTTTATTACAGTAAAGCTCATAATTTTGGGAGAAAAACAATGGAATGAACTACACATTCAGGTGCATTAAGCATGCGTGCGTATTTGCATTGTTCTGAGCACTTCTAACATCCAGGCAGAATCACACAGTGTGTAACTTTCATCTGCAGGAAGATTTATTGTATTTTCTTCATTTTATGAATAAAGGAACCAGCGATAGGACTGCCCTCAATTTCTGATCCATAACTTACTGGATATTACTGTTAATTTATCATCTGAAATTGTGTAACTTTTCCCTGTCTTTAGATCTCTGAATATTGTGCCTTCCTGGACTGCACAAAATAGTTCCTCTCCATTCATGACACATTATGATTATGGAAGTCTTTTAGCCAAAGTATATATGTTTAGTCCCTTGGTCTTAATTTCAGTTTCCTAAGCAGCGTTATTGATATTCTCTAACAACTTATTGGGCTAACAGTAAGTGACAAAGTTCAACCTCCAAAAATATTTGCAAGTTATTTTTTCCTCAAAAATGTTATGCCATACCAGATTAAGAATTTCAAAGCCTAAGGGCTACTGATCAGCTGAAAAGATAGCTTGGGTAATAGCACATAATTTCCAAAATTATCTAATATTCTTTTGTCTCAGCTGAAGGGTCTCTCTACCTCTCTAAAAATGAAATATATTTCAGTTTCCATGGCTTACCACACTCCAGGTGTTGTTAATATGTCTTGGATATTATTTGCATGACGTAGCAAGCAGAATATGAAAAATGCTTGAGAAACACTACATATTGTTCTAGCTACCAAGGTAAAATGTCATCATGGATCTCTTCTGCTTTTTAACCCTCCTTCTGAAAAATGAGAGGCTCAAAAGCACATTTCATACCCCCTTTAGAGCCATCCATTTCTGTCAGTCTAAGCTTTTGCTAAAAATTTAGTTTATAGTGTTACAGAGATGAAAGAGTAATTTTTTTTTCAAGTATTAGTTTTTGCCCATAGGCTAAACAGATCCTGTGCGAATTTCAAAATGTTTCTCAGATCTATGAGTTGACATAATTTCTAAAATCTTGTTTTTCTTTCTTTTGCTCTTTTTTTTTCTTTTATAATCATCTTCTACAATATAGGCAGAGTTATTAGGTCTATCTATTATTAAGGTTGACTGACATTTTCTATTATAACACGTTTTCAAAGGCCTGTAAGTTTGACAAAACATAACCATAGGGGTTAAAAATTTACTTGCCAAACAACTGCATAAGGTTGATTTCCTGCTTGCTTGCTTCAACAAAATAAATTCTTCCATTTTATAACAATAAGACATAGACAAATATTGTTTTCATATATTATAAAAATTATTGCAAACATTTTTAAACAAGGTGTCGCACCTTCATTTGTAGAAAGAAGAAATTGAAATTTAAAGGAGTTGTTTCTCAGTGAGGGAAAAAAAAGTGATTTGTCATTCTTGTGAATATCTTCTAAGTGGGATCAAGTCTACAAAACTTGATGAAACAGTGTGAAGTGTCTGCTTCTTTTGTGTTTAGTAAAGATGTTTTTTAAAAAAATGCTTGCTAAATTTGCAGCTCAAATCCACCTAAACTGAATCACCCAGTCAAAGCAAAAAAAAAATGTTGGAGTAATACACCGTGAGTTAGATGAGCAGTCAGCTGACATGCCCTTGCTAACTTCTGCTTTAGAGATCCAGGTATTGGTTCAACCTCTAATAAAGAACCAGCTTTCTATTACTTTTTTTCCCCCTCTTTCTCCCCTCTCTTCAAAGAAAGATGAATTTTGCTGTTTTGAGACTCTGAGTTTCTCAGAGAAATGTCAAGGAAAAATCATGTACCTTCTGCTTTAGCTATTTTTTTTATAGGATTGTGAAGCTTCCCTTCTCAGTGAATACCATCCACCTTACACAGTTGGTTCCTGTGTTTGCTCCCACCCACCTTCCAAGGAGTCCTAGAGCTTCCTTTTCCTCCATCGGTCACAAATCGGAAAAGGAATCCAGCTCTGTGTTCTTGAAATCTGTTTTTTCTGTGCTCCACTGAAGCTGGTTATGGAGAGAAAAGGAAGGCAGAACAGTGAAATGGTTTGTTGTGATCTTTCTCTTTGTCCTATGAATCTATGTTGATCTAGAACCGAATGGAGACTGAGTAATAATGGGGTTTAGTGCCGTTCATTGACAGTAAGAGAACTTCACCCTGAGATGGGAGATTGTGGCGGGTTGGCCCTTGGCTGGGGGCCAAACCACACACACACCCGCTCACACAGTCCCTGCCCCCACCCAGTGATAGGGGAGAGAATTAAAGAGGTAAATGTCAAAGAGGACTCGTGGGTTGAGATAAAGACAATTTAATAACTAAACTACAATAATATTGGAAATAATACTATATACAAATATGCAATGTGATACACAGTGATTCTGCCCCTCCCCACCTGATGACCAAAGGCCCAGCCCACTCCCGGCCA
>VZTO01006807.1:1736-19491 GCA_013400615.1 Syrrhaptes paradoxus
TTGTGGTTTTGGGACTCTTCCTGCTCCGGGACCGTTAGTTGTGAACAGGCTGAGCCTTGGTCATTGGGTGGTGAGCAGTGTCACTGTGTGTCACTCATTGGTATATTTGTATATATCACTATTATTATCACCATTATTTTCAGTTTTGTTGTAGCTTAGTTATTAAATTGTTCTTATCTCAACCCACCCATCTCTTTTCCCTCTGCCCCTTTAATTTTCTCCCCCATTCCTTGAAGGGGGGAGTGTGAGCGAGCGGCTGTTGTGGCATTTTTCTCGCTGGGGTAAAACCATGACAAGGGCCATGCTTGGGCTGCTCACACAAGAGACCTGGTTTCTGGTCTCCCTGCTGCCAGAAATATCCCAGCTGCCTGCAGCAGAGAGCGAGCGAGGAGAGCCACGGGCTGGGGGAGAGCTGGGCAAGGAGCAGGCAGCAGCTGTGCTGGCGGGCAGAACGCTGTGGGGTCAATTTTTGGAGGCTGACAGGTTGTGTGGTGCACGCTGAGGCTGTTTCACCACCCACATGGCCCCAGTGTCAGGATCGTGGTGAGGGGCTGGCAGGTTTGTGGACATTTCTCCACCCAGTGAATGAAGCCCTGGTGCTTTGAGTCCATGGATATCCTTTTTTTCTGCCACACTCAGGATGGAAACGTTCAGGACCTCCCAGACTAGGAACAGAAGAGAGGAGACCAAGCAGGGCAAGCCCCAGCAGCCATGGCTGCACGTGGCCGGCGCAGCAAGGTGCTCCCCTCCGAACTGAACAAGGTGTGCCCTGAGAGAGGAGACAACTCTGCCTCACACCCCAGGAAGATGAGTGACTTTGAGGTGGTCCCTAACCTCCGGCAGAGCAGCAGCAGCGTCTCAAAGAGCAGGCAGAAGGCACATTTCCCCACCCACAGCAGTGAAAAGGCAAGTTCAGGAGGTGCTGGAAGAGGGGACGGTTGGCCACCTGTGATGGAATGAGTTATCTGTTGACTCATTAACGACACCATTACTAACAGATCATTGTAGTTTTAGGGACAGACAGAAAAGCCCCAAACATCTGAGGTGTATGACCAACTTTCATATCTTCCCTCCCTGGAGTACCCCTGGGTTTGTCCTTGCAGATAGTGGTGGAGATGATAGCTTTCTTCCTTCCCATCAAAAGCAGCACCCAGATACGCTCCAAGCACCAGGCTGTCTGGCCCCTGCCATAACTTCTGGCCCTTTGCAGAAACCCTGACCCCTTTGCTGCTTTTCCTGCTCCCTCAGGAAAACCTCACCTCCTGGATTCCTGAAAACATCCAGAAGAAAGAGTGCACCTACTTTGTTGAAAGCTCCCAGACATCAGATTCTGGGTAAGTCAGACAGTCCCTCCTTCCCCTCTCCTGCCAGAAAAGCAGAAGGAGTGTTTGATGACAAAGCTACAACACCAGAAAATCCCACCTTTCTGGCAAGGGAGCTGGTGCCAAGGGGATTCACAAATTCTTTATGCCTGATTCTTCACCCTGCTGTGTGTCACTGCACAGCTGATATCCCGTGTCCCAGTGAGGACCTTTCCGATGCTTTCACATAGAGTCATTGCCATCCATCCTTCATCCACAGCAACCTTCATATCTCTGTCCTAAGCCTCTCCAGGCAGAAATAGGCATTTTTTACTAGATTTCCACCCAAACAATGCCTTCATTTCTGCACAAGTTCTGAGCTGGAGGATGAGCTGGATGGAAGATGCCAGCGCCTGTGGTGTTCTTCGTGAGAACGCCGACACCTCCTGCCTGGGGCCAGCCGGGCTTTGCCTTTGGGGTTTAGATTGTTTTCATCAAATAGTTGGTGGTGTGTGTTTCAGGAGGATTGTGTGCGAGTGTGGCTATCTCAGGGAACAGCACCTGGAAGATGCTGCCAAACCTCCCATCTTCCTGGGGAAGGAGTGGGACCCCCGCAGGCACGTCCAGGAAATGCCCACAGACGCCTTCGGTGATATCCACTTCACAGGCCTGGGACAGAAGACGGGGAAGGTGATCTGGTTTTCCCATCTGTGGTGTGTAGGGAACCAGTGTTCAGGTCTTGCGCTGGCAAATGAAATTCAAGGATTTGCCTTCAGAATGAGAGGAGGTTAGGAAAGCATGGAAATACCCCAGCAGCAACACTGACTCAAGCCGAGGAAGAAGAGTGGGACAGGATCCCTCCTCTCTCCCAGCCCTAGTCCCTTTCTGAAACCACGAGAGAGACCTTCATGCTGTGAGGCCCATCCTTCATGGAGTGGCTGTTCCCTGTCCTTGTCCTTAAGCCTGTTTTAGGAATGCTCGGTCCCGGGGAAGCGAATGGGAACAGGGTCACGCACAAAGATCTAGGGCACCAGCAACAGGACTCTGGTGGGAAATGGCATTGGGAAAGCCCCTGGTTCTTTGCTGGGACAGGAGAAGTTGTGGTGGAGATGCCCTGTTCCCCTAAACCTGTTTTTTTAACCCAAAACTCATGTATGCTCCTTTTTTTTGCAGTATGTGCGCGTCTCCTCGGATACCTCTCCCCGGGTCATCTACCACCTCATGACACAGCACTGGGGTCTCGATGCACCCAACCTGCTCATCTCAGTCACTGGGGGAGCAAAAAACTTCATCATGAAACCAAGGCTGAAGAACATCTTCCGGCAAGGGCTAGTCAAAGTGGCCCAGACCACTGGTAAGGGATGCAGAGGCTCTCCCTGCAATTGCAGCAGGAGAGGGGTCTGTCATCTGGCCATGACGGGTTCAGTGAGGTGGGCTGCTGTGGAGATGCTGGGCTGCTCTGGAGGTGCCGAGCTGGCCCAGGAGGCCTGGAGGTCCCTGTCTGGACTACCATGGCCAGGGATGAACAGTTCTTGCTCAGTTGCTGCAAACGGGTTCATAGAGAGCTGGACCGAGGGATGTGTCACTGTGCTGAAGAAGGCATCTCCTGTGCTGCCATTGGCTTGATGAATGGGCAGGGAAGACATCGTGGGGGGTGGAGCACCTCTGAGGATCCTGCAGCCATATAGGGGGATGTTAGGAGATTGCTGTGAGCAGAGGGTCTCCCTTCCCACGCCCTTCTCTGACCCCCAGGTGCCTGGATCATCACAGGGGGGTCCCACACTGGAGTGATGAAACAGGTGGGAGAGGCAGTACGAGACTTCATCCTGAGCTGCAACCACAAGGAGGGCGAGATTGTCACCATCGGCATAGCCACCTGGGGCACCGTGTACAACCGGGAGAGCCTCATCTGCCCCATGGTGAGCCAGGCAGAGTGGGAGATGCATTTGCTTTGCCTACCTATGCCTGGACTTCAGGGAAGTCCTGCCCAGGACAGTGGTGGGAATGGGTGCTCCAAGCTGTGCCCAGCAGCCCTGGTAAAACCCAACCACACCAGAAGAAGGGGTGGTCTCAGGCTGATGTTTGCTGAGAAGCCCCTCTACCCTACCTTGTGTAGGTGCTGCCCTTTTCCTGGAAGGACCTTGGTGGGTGTGAGGGCAGGTGGAGCAGAGCCAGAGAAGCATGGGGAAAAGCTGACATGAGGACAGCTGTCCTCACGTGCTGGCCCGTTCCTGTCCCACATGGTGGTTGCTTTGGGCATCTGGTGTTCCTCTGCAGCCTTGCCAGGCTTTTCCCAGACTCTCTCCCCCTGCACCTTCCAGGGTGGCTTTCCAGCTGAGTACGTCCTGGATGAGGAGAACCAAGGCAGCCTGTCCTGCCTGGACAGCAACCACTCCCACTTCATCCTGGTGGACGACGGGACCCATGGGAGGTATGGGGTGGAAATCCCCTTGAGGACCAGGCTGGAGAAGTTCATTTCAGAGCAAACCAAGGTGAAAGGAGGTAATGGCAACACATAGTCAGACATGATGTGAGACGGGCCATCCATGAGGTGCCCAACCTGGCCTCCGGTGGGAGGGGAGGCTGTGGCCTCCTTGGAGGACCCAAGGCAAGGGGACTGAGAGGATTGTAATGATGCATGTGGAACCTGGTTTCTCAGTAACACAAATCCAAGAGCCTTTCTCTGCCAATGACTTGACTTACGGGGTCACCAAAGGGGTCCCCAAAACTTATGATGCTGAGCTGAGCAGGGAGAGTCACTTCTCCCAAAGGACAAGGGAGCTTCCAGATGATATCTTCTTGCTGTGCAAATGATCTTCTGTGCTAACACATGCACAGACATGCTCCAGCAGCATGACTGCCTGGAGACCATCTCCTTTCTCTCCTGGAACCTGGCACATCAGGGGCAGTGCTCCCACCTTGCCACCCTTGCTCAGAGGGGACCACATTCATCTGCATGGGGTGGGCTGCCCCATGGGGAGGTGACCCTGGGCTCTGCTTTCTCACAGGTGTCGCCATCAAGATCCCCATCGTGTGCGTGGTGCTGGAAGGAGGCCCCGGGACACTCGATGTAAGGAACAGCTCCTGCCCACTCCCGGGTGCCACCCCGGTGTCGGTGCGAGCGTGGTGTCACATGTGCTGAAATGCAGCTGGGTGGGAGTGGTGCAGTGTCGGTGGGCAGCTCAGGCTCAGCAAGGGTTTGCTGGCCTCTGGGTGGGGTTAGGACCAGCCTCCCCGCTCTGTTGCAGACCATCTACAATGCCATCACCAATGGGACCCCCTGTGTGATTGTGGAAGGGTCTGGGCGCGTGGCCGATGTCATCGCACAGGTAGCCAGCCTACCTGTGCCCAAGATAACCATTGCCTTGATCCAGAAGAAGCTGAGCCTGTTCTTCCATGACACCTATGAGCTCTTCACTGAGGCCAAGCTGGTGGAGTGGACTAAGAAGGTAAGCTTCTTACAGTCAGACAGCTCCTCTCACTGAGCTTGTGGAGATCAAAGGGGTCCCCAGGGGTCCTTGCCCATTCGCCTCATCTTCTTCCAACCATCCATCTCCTCCCAGCTGTGTCCTGGCGGGCATCCTGAGGGCTCGAGTTCTTGTCCTCCACTGCCTGCTGCCTTTGGGCAGAGAGGTACCATTTGGGACCAACCCCAGAGACACAGCACAGGGGGTCTGCAGGCAACTGAGGCAGGCAAGGAATTGCCCTATGCAGGACAGGGGGCTGTGGGAAGCGGCAGGGAGGAGATGCTGCTACTGGTTGCTCGCCCACGGCTCTCCTTGTAGATCCAAGACATAGTGCGCAGCCGGCAGCTCCTGACCATCTTCAGAGAGGGTAAATATGGCCAACAGGACGTGGATGTGGCCATCCTCCAGGCTCTGCTCAAAGGTGAGGGGTGGGGAGCTGCTTTGGAGGATGGGGCGAGATGAATGGGATGGGGGGTCACAAGTCACCTCCTGCATCTGCTGGACTTACGGGGTCACCAAAGGGGTCCCCAAACCTTGTGATGCTGAGCTGATTGGGGAGACATGTCTCTCACAAAGGGCCAGGCTTCCAAGGGGGCTTCCACGTGGTATCTTCTCACCACATAAATGTTCCTCTGTTCTAACACATGCACTTCGCCTGCAGCATCCCGAAACCAGGACCACTTTGGTCATGAGAACTGGGACCACCAGCTGAAGTTAGCTGTGGCCTGGAACAGGGTGGACATTGCTCGGAGTGAGATCTTCACAGACGACCATGAGTGGAAGGTAAGGGAGTACCTGTGCTGCTATGTCTTGTCAGGCTTACAGCTTGGCAGGTCCCACTCGAGGACTGTGGATACTGAGGGCACTATTCACCTCTGCTGTGCCTAGGGAGAGTTTTTGAGGGCATTTCTCTTGGACCCTAAACTGCTCCCACATCACCAGGAGCTTTTAATCTGTTGTTTCTTTCAAAAGTGCACTCGAACACCCAAAGCAGAGGTGAGCACACCCTGCAAGTCATTTCTTGTAAAGGTTGTGTTTGGCTTATAATTGTTCACAAAGGTGATTAATTGGTGTTTTGTTCAAAACTGGTGTCTTTTAAAGGCAATCCACCAACCTAGAGCCAAAAAATGCCTCTTGCCAGCTCTCTCCTGTAGTTGCTGCTCATGCCACATTGTCAAATGGCAACTTGTCTCTAAACTCCTCTCACCCAGCCTGGCCCTCTCCAGCCCAAACTTTACTACAGAGTCGGGCAGGGAGCAGCACAAGCCAGCTCTGCCGTCCCACACCTGATCCAGCTGTTGAGAAGTCGAAGCTGAGCAGGGTTCTCTGTCCTTTGTGCTTGAGCTGTGGGGCTTGGAAGGGATTTTCCTATTTCATGCGACAGTCAGGATTCCCCCAGCTCACATACCTTTTGTGGGACTGGGAAGGGCTGGTGGGAACCAGGATCCCGAAGAGGAAATATTTGATGGTGTGAAAATGCACAATTTGAACGAGATCCACGCTTTTATTGGGCAGGGAGGACAAGGCAGGTTCTTGGATTAGCCACTGCAGGCCAGGGCTGATACAAGGTGCTGCAGCTCTGGACCCATGTAGCTGGTGTGAAAAGCTGAGGCTGAAACCAAGCTGTGGCAGAAGGTCAGCGGGTATCTTTCTGCCAGGACAGACATGTACCCCACGGGCTTTGTTTTCACTTCTGAGCACACATGAAGGTTGCCTTGGAGAGGAAAACCCCACAAAAGCTGAACTGGGTGACCATTGGGAGTGCCCAGACTCCCCACGGCTGAGATCCAGCTGGCAGCACCATGAGCCTTCAGCTCAAGAGTTGTGCACAGAGGACAAGCCTGTGAGGTCCTGTTCATTTGTATGGTGCATCCTCAAGAGCTGGGGAAAGAGGGTCTCTGCTCTACCCTACCCCATCCCTTCACCCAGCAGCCAAGGGAGCAGTGGGCTTCACTGCTAGAGGAGAGGGTGCACGACCCCAGAAGGGTGTCTCTGGGGCATGTCCCATGAGTTCTGGTACCTCCCAGCTGCTCTGTCATTCCTTGTGTGCTCAGGGATAAAATCTTTCCCCCAATCTGAGTGAGGAGCACGGTGGAGGCCCTGCTCTGGAGCCATGGAGCCCCTCACCTCTTCCTCTGGTCTGCCAGCCCACAGATCTCCACCCTGTGATGGCAGCCGCCCTGATCTCCAACAAGCCAGAGTTTGTGAAGCTGTTCCTGGAGCAGGGAGTGCGTCTCAAGGAGTTTGTCACCTGGGACACCCTGGTTTACCTCTACGACAACATGGCACCATCCTGCCTGTTCCACAGCAAGCTGCAGAAGGTGCTGCTGGAGGAGAGGGAGCACACAGCTGGCTCCAAAATGCCAAGAATTCAACTGCACCACGTCTCCCAAGTGCTGCGGGAGCTCCTGGGCAGCTCCACGCAGCCTCTCTACCCCAAGCCCAAGCACACGGAGCGGCCCCGGCTCTCCATCCCCGTCCCGCACATCAAGCTGAATGTACGCATCTCCAGGTGACGTGGTGGCAGGGTAGGGAGGGGGATGTTGGCTCCAGAAACCATTCTGGAGGTTGCATCTGGGTCTCTGTCTTCTTGCCTGCTCAAGAATCCCACTTAAAGTCCCTTAAAGCCCTGCCTAAATCATCTTGATCAGAGGCTGGAGCAGCTCCCGTGCGAGGACAGGCTGAGAGAGTTGGGGGTGTGCAGCCTGGAGAAGAGAAGGCTCCGGGGAGACCTTCCAGCAGCTTCCAGTGCTGAAAGGGGGCTACAGGAGAGATGGGGGGGCTCTGGATCAGGGGGCAGAGGGACAAGATGAGTGGTAATGGGTTTCAAGCTGAAAGAGGGGAGATTTAGATGAGATCTGAGGAAGAAATGTTTTCCTGTGTGGGTGGTGGGGCAGTGGCCCAGGTTGCTCAGAGAAGCTGTGGATGCCCCATCCCTGGAGGGGTTCAAGGCCAGGCTGGATGAGGCTTTGAGCAACCTGGGCTAGTGGGAGGTGTCCCTGCCCATGGCAGGGGGTTGGACTGGATGATCTCTAAGGTCCCTTCCAACCCAAACCATCTGTCTATGATCTGCCCCTCATTCAAGTTGTGAATCCCACGGTCCAGCACATTGCTGGGTGACTCTGGAAGGCAGGACCCAGTGGGGTGGGTGCACTGGGCAGGATGGACACATCTCCACAGAATCCTGCCCCTGGAAAAAGTGGCATTTCCAGGATGAATCCAGTCTTGTCCAGCCCACTACCTGCAGCAAAAGCCCTCCCGTGGGTGGTGGAGGCAGGCAGCCAGGGTTGGGGGGTGGCTCTGTGCTGGGGAGCTGCCTGCTCTCTGCAGCAGCGTCTTGGCAGGAGAGCTGGTCTGACTATTGCACGATTTGCAGGTTCAGGGGTCAAGTCTCCGGTCCCTCTACAAGCGCTCTGCTGGCCGAGTCACCTTCACCATGGATCCAGTCCGTGACCTTCTTATCTGGGCTGTGGTCCAGAACCGCAAGGAGCTGGCAGAGATCAT
The DNA here is from genome assembly GCA_013400615.1 of Syrrhaptes paradoxus. NCBI lineage: Eukaryota > Metazoa > Chordata > Aves > Pterocliformes > Pteroclidae > Syrrhaptes > Syrrhaptes paradoxus. Next base: position 10,009 of record VZTO01006807.1, read on the forward strand.
CTGGGCCCAGGTATCACAGCCCGGAGCTGTCAGTCCCCGCTGAGAGGCTCAGACAGAGACAAACCTCCCAGCCCCCAGAGGAAAGATTGTACCTGATGGTATTTGGCTCACAGCAGTACCCGAGCCTTTACCCCCAGACGAATGGGAGCCAGCTAGAGATCTTGCGGACAGTTTGTGTTCATCCCCAGGCACACACCGTGATGCCAGATCCTTCCCCTGCTCTTCCTTGCAAAGGCTGAGGGAGGGCTCCGCACACCGCAGGCAGGACACGGGGGCACAGCAACCAGGCTGGAGAAGGCTTCCACCCATCAACAGCATCCCCAGGGCAAGCGTCAGCGTGGCCAGTGGCACGGCAAGTGCGCTGTGCAGAGCCGTGGGGTCACACCATCCCGTCACCCAAGGAGAGTCAGGGTGTCCCCAGATGCCCCATGGCAGTGGGTCACCTACTGCCCCTGCACCCAGAGGGGACCGCAGCTCAGCCCTTGTCACAGCAAGCCAGGCAGGGGCTCAGCAGGACCACTGGCACATGCAGGATAAGGCCCCATGTTCTCTCCTGCTCCAGAGCCAGGACTGCATGGCGGCTGCTCTGGCCTGCAGCAAAATCCTGAAGGAGCTGGCCAAGGAGGAGGAAGACACGGACACCACCGATGACATGCTGGCACTGTCCGAGCAGTACGAGCAGAAGGCCATCGGTGAGCAGGAGGGACCAGCATCCCAGAGTTGCTCTCATGCCCTGCAGGGCTGGCTGGCTTTGCCCAGGAGGTGTCTGGTGGTGATGGGAAAGGTGGGTGGTGCCATACCAGGGGTCCCCTCGTCACAGTGGGGGGTCGCGGTGCTGAGAGGACTGTGACCGGCTGGTGGTGGGAATGCAGAGGGAGCCGTGCTGCAACGGCCAGATCCTGCTGCAAAGGGTGACTCTGTGGGCGCCATGCTGGGCACCGAGCTGGCCCCGGGACTCAGCCTTGTCCCCCTGGTCCGTGCCTGGCCAGGTGTGTTCACAGAGTGCTACCGCAAGGATGAAGAGAGAGCCCAGAAGCTCCTCACCCGCGTCTCTGAGGCCTGGGGGAAGACAACCTGTCTGCAGTTGGCGCTGGAGGCCAAGAACATGAATTTTGTGTCCCATGGAGGTGTCCAGGTGGGTTCCCAGCAGCGGTGCTTGAAGGGGAAGTGCCCAAGTGTCCCCTGCCCCAGATCCAGGGTTCCTTGGTGGCAGCAGTGGGGCTCTGCCCTGCAGTCCTGCTCTGACGTGGGGTCCTTCTGTAACCAGTCCTCTTCTTCCTCCCTCCTCACAGGCCTTTCTAACCAAAGTCTGGTGGGGAAAGATGTGCGTGGACAATGGGCTTTGGCGGGTGATCACGTGCATGCTGTTCTTCCCGCTTCTCTACACCAGCCTCATCACCTTCAGGTACTCCTCACAGCTGGGGCGTGGGTGCACCCATGGCTAGGAGGAGCCACCGTGGCATTTCCCTGGGCAGCTGAGCCCCATTTCCACCCTGGTTCCCTGTAGGGAGAAGAGGCTGCAGCCTGCGGGCTGCCTGACACGCCTCCGAGCCTTCTTCACGGCGCCCGTTGTCATCTTCCACATGAACATCCTCTCCTACTTCACCTTCCTCCTGCTCTTCGCCTACGTCCTGATGGTTGACTTCCAGCCCTCACCGTCCTGGCGAGAGTACCTCATCTACTTCTGGCTCTTCTCCCTGGTGTGCGAGGAGACCCGGCAGGTATGGGGCAGGCAGAGCAGAGGTGGCAAGAAGATCCAGGCTGGCAAGGGAGAGACACCCCTTGGGAAGTTGCTGTGTAGCTCATGTTCCCATGCTGCTTCTCATGTCACCATCCCTTTGGAGAAGTCCCAGCAGCAGGGACTGCTGAATCTCCCCACCTCTGAGGTCAGAGAATCTCTTTGGCTGCAACTGGCCAGGCCCTGCAGAAAGACATGCTGGTCTGAGCTGAGAATATCAGGAGATGGAGGGATCACCTCCTTCCTTGGGTATTTATTCCCAAAAGTATTTCCAGGCTTTGCTTTACATTTGATTTTTTTTTTCAGCTTCTGTTTCAACATCTCATTGCCTTTCTTCACCAGACTAAAGAGCCCCACGTCCCAGGTATCTCTCCCTGTAATCTTGCCCCTATAGAAAACCCTGTAGGCTCAGGTCAACTTTGGGTAAGCAAGAGGGTCCGGTGATGGGCAGCAGGTCTGTGCAGTCCGTTCCCTCTCCAAGGCACGTGAGTATCTTACAAGGCTTTCATTGAAACACCAACCCTTTTCTTCCCACCAGCTGTTAGATGATCCAGACGGATTTGGGGTTGTGAAAATGGTTTCCCTGTACTTCAAGGACTTCTGGAATAAGTTGGATGTCTGCGCCATCCTAGTCTTTATCACGGGGTTGACTTGCAGGTGAGTTGCAGAGCTGTCTGCCCCGGGAACACGTAGGCTCAAGCTGCAGCTGTGGGCTACAAAACTAGTGTGAGAACTGTGTGGGTTTTTTAATTGCAATTTATTTTTCCAAAGGCCAGTGAAGATTTTTGTGGTCATGGGATTAATTCTGACCAACTCCCCTCTGCTTTCAGTTGCTTTTAGGAGAGATATTTTTCACGCCGCAGCTCTCATGTAGCACTCCGGGGAAGCTCACGGGTATTCCAGAAATGTCATGCTGAGATGTTTCCTTTCCTCTCTTCTGTGCCCAGGCTGATCCCATCAACTTTATATCCTGGGCGCATCATCCTGTCACTGGCTTTTATCATTTTCTGCCTGCGTCTGATGCACATTTTCACAGTCAGCAAAACGCTGGGGCCCAAGATCATCATTGTGAAGCGCATGGTGAGAGCTCCCCTCTGCCCTGCCAGGGTGACTGGCTCGAGAAGCCAGATGCCTGCACAGGATGGATGTGCCACCTGTGTTCTCCTCTCCTGGACTGGGGTTTGCTCCAGGACACAGTTTCGCTTCCCCTCCATCTTTGCAGATGAAGGATGTCTTCTTCTTCCTCTTCCTGCTCGCGGTGTGGGTGGTGTCCTTTGGGGTTGCCAAGCAGGCCATCCTGATCCACAACGAGGAACGGGTGGAGTGGCTTTTCCGTGGCGTGGTCTACCACTCCTACCTGACCATCTTTGGGCAGATTCCCTCCTACATCGACGGTAAGGGACACTGGCTTGTGACAGTGCATGGCATGAGCAGAGTGGCTGCAACAAAGCTGACGCCACAGCCTGCCTCGCTCCCGCAGTGTTGGCCCATGGAAGTGCTGCACAGGGCTCCTCTCCAAGCATGACAGAAGGCCAGGAGGGACCGATGACAAGGGGTGGGAATGGAGCCCTACTCTGGGACACTGGGAGCGTTGTCACCAATGCAAACCCAGGGACTGCCCCTGCACAAGCGATCAAGAGAGCACACTACAGCAAGGGCACAGGAGCGGGAGTCAATCCAGCTCGGTGCCACCACTGCAAAGCTGGTGGCAGTGAGCAGAGTCCTTGGGATGATGCAGATCGAGATTGAATCCCTGCCTCTTGCTAAGCTCCCTTGACAAGGCACCGCAAGGTTGGGCTGCAGCAGTCGTACTGTGGTCTCTTGCAGGGGTCAACTTCAACATTGACCAGTGCAGCCCCAATGGCACCGACCCCTACAAGCCCAAGTGCCCAGAGACAAACGAGGACAACAAGAAACCCATCTTTCCAGAGTGGCTGACGGTCATCTTACTGTGCCTATACCTCCTCTTCACCAACATCCTCCTCCTCAACCTCCTCATTGCCATGTTCAAGTGAGTTTGACCCGGCCCCGTGCTCCTGACAGTGACTCGAGCTGGCTTCGCTTGCAGGCTTGGCCACGGCCAGGGCACCGCATGCTGGGAAAGCGCATGGAGGGTCCTGGGGCTGACTGGAGCACTTGGGCGCTTTGCAGGGCTTATAGATATGGTAGAAGTAGCGGGTGCAGGTCAGGGCTGATCAGAAAGCTGGGTAGGAGCTGGCGCACCATACAGACATGATGTGTCCCCTCATCCCCACGGCACGGCTGACGCCTGGGCTGTGCCCCAGCTACACCTTCCAGCAGGTCCAGGAGCACACGGACCAGATTTGGAAGTTCCAGCGGCACGACCTGATCGAGGAGTACCACGGCCGCCCACCCGCGCCTCCGCCTTTCATCCTCCTCAACCACCTGCAGATCCTGGTCCGGCGAGGGTTGCTCTGCCAACCCCCCACGCGCCACAAACATCTCAGTGAGGACCAACATCTCTCCTCCTGCCTTTTGCCCCCTCCCCAGAGCATGGCACCGTGCACCAAGGCACAAGGCTTGGTGCCTGGGCTGCAGCGGTGGGGTTTGGGATGCCTGGGGATCTGACAGCACTGCCGTCCCCTTCCTGTGTCAGAAGAGAAGCTGGAGAAGAATGAAGAAGCTGCTCTCCTCTCTTGGGAGATGTACTTGAAGGAGAACTACCTGCAGCACCAGCAGTGCCAGGAGAAGCAGAACACAGAGCAAAAGATCCGAGACATCGCACAGAGGTACCTGAGATGGGGACATCCTTCTGTCCTCCAGTGTCCAGGGCAGGTAAGAGCTGGGATTAGCGCAGGGGTGGCTGCTGAGGAGGTTCTTCTTTGCACTGTCCCTCCAGGGTTGACCTACTGGCAGAGCTGCTGAACCTGGACCAGGTGAAGAGGACAGGGCTGGTGGAGCAGAGACTGGCCTCTCTGGAAGACCAGGTGAGACAAAAGCTGATCAACCACCTGAGAAAGGTGGAGTTTTCCAGGGGCTGAGTCAGCGGACCCAGCACACAAGAGAAAGTCCCTCTGAATCATCCCCTTCACACAGGTTGAGGTTCCTTGCCAAAACCATAACGTCCAGGAGGAAAAAGTTTATGGGACATGTTCTGTTTGACTCCAAAGGTGGGAAGTGATGGGGTGAGCCCTTGCCTCCACTGGTCAGCCAAGCAGTTAAATCTGACCCAGCCCTTCTCCTTGGCCTGAAAGGACCCTCCAGACCTTCTGAATGTGGAGGGACTCTGTGGGGTGCCTGGGGAGCCGCAGTGGGCCCTGGCATCTTGTCTCTGGGATGGCTGCAGCACAGCTGCTGTTTCCACATCCATTTCCACCTGCTTTGAAAAAAAAAAAAAAGTTTCCTTAGAGGTGGTTTTCCAAGCTGAGCACCAGGGTGTAGCAAGGACAGCTGCAGCCCTGGGGGATGAGCAGCCAGGAGCAGAGGGCAGCACTGCCTCCTGCCGGGGCTGTGTCCCTGGGAGTGCAGGGGACAGCTGGGATCTGGGGGGGACTGACGTGCGCTGGTCCCACGCAGGTACATCAGAGTGCCCAGGCGCTGAGGTGGATCATGCAGGCGCTGCAAGGCAATGGCTTTGGCTCCAGTGAGGATGTGCCACCCATGGGTAAGCTGAGCCTGTTTCCACCCCAGCAGCACTGGGGAAACCTGGAGCCCTGCACTGGCACCTGCAGGGCTGCGGACCAGGGCTGAATAAGGCTGTTAAGCAGCAAGGGAGAGGCTTCTTTGCCCCAAGGGAGGTTTGGGGGCTCTGCAAGGCCCCTCCTGCAGCCATCCCACCCTCACTTCAGAGCCCTCCCTGGAGCCCATGGCTGAGGCTTCCCATTGCAGCATCCCTGGGGGAGTTCCTGCTGGAAGGAAGGCTGGGAGCCACCTCCCCAGGGGACATCAGCATTCTCATGGAGAGACCCAGCCAGTCCCTCAGCAGAGTCACAGGTCCACAGCATGGGACTCAGCACCCTGCTTTGCACAGCCTCATTGTCTGTGTCTGCCTTGCAGGTTCCAGCAAAGCCTCAGAGGCGAAGGAGGTTGACCTGGAGGGGAAGCCCGAGGACAGCCATTCCCTGTACCATGTGCTTGCCCGAACCCTCCAGTACCCGGGGTCTCACATCCTCCGCTTCCCTGTGCCGGATGAGAAGGTGCCCTGGGAGGTAGGAGCTGTGACCCTGGGCAGCCAGGCTTGGGGGGGACATCACCACGGCAGTGGGAAGAGGAACAGATGCATTGTCACACCTGTGTCACACTTGGGAGCTCCTGTTTTTCCCAGCCCTGGGACAAGGGGCTTCCCAGAGCAGCTGCTCTGAGGCCCTCCCAAGGACAGGAGAGGTGACCGGGCATGATTGCTGCTGGGATCTGCAGTGCTAGGGGTGCCTGGGGATGCTGGGTTGGGAGACAGAGGGGACAAACACCCGCCTCCGCAGTTCCTGAGTCAGGGCTGGGTCAGGATCAGGGACACTCGTGTCAGTGAGAGGAACCAACCCTCCAGCCAAGACTTGGAGCCCTACCTGCCTTGGGGAATGATGCCACGAGCTGGGCAGAAGGAAGGGACTGGGGCAGAAAGTGTCCCTGGGGGTTCCAGTCCCTGCCTGCCACCTGAGCAGGGATGCAAGGGGGAGCTGACATAGCCATCTGCTCTGCAGGTGGATTTCTCACTCTACGATCCTCCCACCTACTCGGCAGACCACAAGGACATGGCAGTGCAGGACCCCTTCAGCCCGTGAGTGTCCCCCCATGACTCCCCGCTCCTCTGCCCCTTGCCCTGGGTGGCACCACCAGCCCTCGCTGCTGGGCTGCCTCCCATTCCCCAGCTCCCTGGAGTCTCTCCTGAAGATCAACTACAACACCATGGATGGGCTGATCGACCGGCAGAGCTTCCACGGCCTCTACACTGTGCAGGATGGGCTGCCGCTGTGAGTGCACCCACTGTGGGGACAGACGGGTTCTGGGAGCTGGGGTGCCTGGGCTGCAGACAAAGTACCGGGGAGATGGAGAATCCAGGGGGGCCTGGGTGCATCCATCCCCTTCCCACTTCCCTGTGGCTAATGGGGGGACAGGGATAATGGCATGTGTGTCATCCTATGGGCTGTCCCCACCAAAAAAAACCCTTAGCACCCCAGAAAAGGTGCCGTACAGTGGTGGGAGGTTTGGGGAGCGGTGTAGGGGGTGCGCAGAGAGACCCTGGTGCCATCCCAGCCTGCTCTCTCTCTCTCCCTGCCAGGAACCCCATGGGCAGAACAGGGCTGCAAGGCCGTGGGAGGCTGCACTGCTTCGGACCCAACCATGCCCTGCACCCCGTTGTGACCCGGTGAGTGCGTGGGGACAGAGAGGTGTCCTCGCTCCGGGACAGGGCTAGGGAGGTGGAATGGAGGAGGGGGGCATGAAGCCATCCCAGAGAGCCTGGGACCTGGCAAAACCCACCCTGCCCGTTTAACCACTGCTGGGCAGGGGGGAGCTGAGTCCAGCGGAGGCATAACAGGGGCCTCTCTCACAGCTGGAGGAGGAATTTGGATGGGTCCATTATAAGGAAGAGCCTGAAGAAGATGCTGGAAGTCCTGGTAGCCCAGTACCCACTGTCAGATGTGTGGGCTCTGCCTGGGGTAAGAACTGGTGGAAACCAGTTGGCTCAGAAGGGGCTGGGGACATGGGGCTGGCCTGGCACAGTGGCTGGATGCCCTGTAGAAAAGGGAGAAACCTCCTCCTCCTTCCTCCTCCTCCTGCTCCTCCTCCTCCAGCAGGAGAGGGATGGAAGGAGGCACCACCACTGCTTGCTTCCCACACCAGAGCTTGTGGCATCTTCTGTTGTGGTGGGAACTGCCCGATGGCCAAGCTGGTGGCAGGGTGGGAGGCTGGGCTGGTGGCACTCCCCATGGCCGACATCTGCTTTGGCACAGGGGTCACTGGAGCCAGGTGAGACGCTGCCTCTGAAGCTCAAATGGATCCTGCGCCGGGAGTTCTGGCCCCAGTTCCAGAACTTGCTGAAACAAGGCACTGAGGTGGGGGGCGCGTGGGTGTCCCAGCGGTACGGGGCCATGCAGGCACCACCCCAGTGCCAGGGCACACAGGTGTCATGGCTTCGCTGCAGTACAGGGACATGGGGGCATCGTGGTGGCACCAAGGCACATGGGTGTCCCCAGGGTACAGGGGCAGAGTGCATCACCCCTTGGCCACTGCTCCCACCAGGGAGGGATGGTTGGGGGGTGCAGACATGCTGTAATGGCCTCGCATTGTGCAGGGGACTGGAAGGCAGCCTGGGGACCCTGGGGATGGGCTGCACACACCAGTGTCTCTGCCTGCTGCCATCCAGGGCTACAGCTTCAGTGGGAACAGGTCACTGGTCTACAGCAGAGCAGAGGACCTGGGAGGGAATGGCCCACCACCCCCCAGGGCCTCTCGGTGCCCTCGGAGAGGTGACAAGGGCTCTGCTAATGTGACATGCCTTCTCTGTGCCCAGATACACAAGGGGTACCTGGACGACCCCCGCAACACGGATAATGCCTGGATCGAGACGGTTGCCATCAGCGTGCACTTTGACAGCCAGAATGACGTGGAAATGAAGCGGCTGAATTCGGTATGGGTCCCTCGCCTCCACAGCTCCCTGACCCGGCTCTCAGCGGGCTTGGGACACAGGAGCCAGATCTCCAGAGCCAGATCTCACCCTCATCAGGAGTGGGCTTCTCCAGCTGCATGTAGTGGAGGAAGAACATGGGGATGAAGATGGGGTGGCACTGCATTGAGGGCCCCAAAAAGAAAGGGCTGGGGGGTGGACGTGTTGTTGAGGATGGCTGGCATGGTCCTGTTCCAGTGATGGCTCTGGTCCCATTCCAGTTCCTCCAGGGCTGCGATCCAGAGCTGTGCATCCGCTGGCAGGTGCTGGACAAGAGAATCCCCCTGCACGCCAACCACAAGGAGCTCCTGCGCAAGGTCTCGACCCTTCTCGGCGCCTACTACTGAATCCTCGAGCACAGGCCAGGGCTCCTGCTGCCCCGTCCCAGGCTCCGGTTGGGACCTGCATCTCTACCACCCCTCACCCATGAGACCAGGAGACTTTGGTTGCCTCTGTNCCCAGGACTTGGGCCAAGCTGAGCCATGGGGCTGTTCCTGCAAGGTGGTCCTGCTCTCAGCTCCCACCTGCTCTTTGCTTTGGTGTGGGCACTGGGGACTTGCCAGACCCAGCACCCCCTCTGCTGCCGTTATCCCTTGGGCACCACTGCCCCACAGGTCCTGAGCTGAGCCCTGGCAGCTCTCCACCCACCACTCCTGGATGATTGCTCTGGAGAAGGCTTTAGGGTCTTTTGTACCACCCTGCAAGTGGCTCCTGTGGCAGCTGGCCCCAGATCTCTGGTTGCCTCAGACCCAAAGCATTGGTCCTAAGCTGTGATCCAGCATTTCTGAAGGCATGAACAGCTCTTGGCTCTTATCCCTTAGGGAAGGGATGCCATCCAGAGGGACGGTGACAGGCTCGAGACATGGGCCCGTGCAAACCTCATGAGGTTCAACAAGACCAAGTGCAAGGTCCTGCACCTGGGTTGGGGCAATCCCAAGCACAAATACAGGCTGGGCGGAGAATGGATTGAGAGCAGCTATGAGGAGAAGGACTCTGGGGTGTTGGTTGACGAGGAGCTGAACATGAGCCGGCAGTGTCCTGGGTGCCATCACCACCAGAGTGACCAGCAGGGCGAAGGAGGGGATTGTTCCCCTCTGCTCCGCTCTGCTGAGACCCCCCCCCC